>JBAFWW010041800.1:0-15874 GCA_036873685.1 Agapornis canus
GTCAAAGTCCCTACCTGAGCCTGGTCACTAGCTGCACTGGTGGTGGCAAACAGACTACAGAGAGGTGAAAATGGGCTACTTCGAGAGTGGGGTGAGAGACACATCCCAGAGCTCAAGACAGGTGTATTCTCATGATTTTTACTATTGACTGTCTATATACACTGGTGCGACATGCAGCAAAGGGTCCTTAAAAATTCTCTCCAAGTTGCTGATACCAGGAATGTGACTAATGGTGGAGTGGGTGCAGCCTCCCATCCTGTACCACCTCTGTAGCAGAGATGCTTGCCAGGTGAACAGGACTGATGTGCTTGTCCTGTGGCCATGTGGGAAGCTCAGGGGCCTCCCCATAGCCTTGTAGCTGTGAAAACAGACAGGCTGCTCCAGGCAGAAGCTTGCACTGAGAGCAGCCATCAAGACCAAAGTGTTTCTGGCTTTTGAAGCAAGCAGGTATGGCTGTAGTTTGCAATGGGAAATCAAACCATCCTTCAGTCTCTTAGAGAGCTGTGGCTGAAAGCTGTAAACTTTTGTTTTCAGCTCCTTGCTACTATTAGCTAGGCTTTAGTGGCTTGTTTTTGAGGGAAGAGAAAATGCTTATATTTGTCAGGCTTTTCTTTGGAGTGTCCCTAGTCATTGCAGTGAATCTATCCTCTTTTCCTAAACGCAGCAGAAATTAATAATAATGGACTGTTTTCTTAATTCAAACTTTTAAACCTATTTTTTCATTCAGTCCTAAACCTAAGGAGGTCTATTTCTATTCTGAAGCCCAAGCCTACAACTGTTTTTCTGGCTTCCTGGTGGTTTTCTGCCTACATTTACCAACACATATACCTCCTGTCAATACAGGACCCGATGTTTTCAATCAATCCCCTGGGCCTTCCCACATGGCTTTCTGTTGTTTCAGCTGTTTTACTCTATTAAAGATCTTAATTCCCCTGAACAAAAGGCTGCTAGCATGCACATCAGCTTGCAAAGTCTATGATTTCCCATGGATCAGAGGCATACTTGCTGGCAACCATTAACACCTTCCAGCATAACAATGCTCTGCAGCAGCGTGAGGCATGGAAACCCACCGCTCAGATTTAAGAGCCCTTCTGTAATAAAAGCATCTGCCAGGATCCCTCACTAACCTCCCTGTTCTGGATAGCTGTGCAAGAGTAGGTAGCCTCAAAGGACCTTTGAATTGTTAAAAGATTATTTGTTCAGGACTTTTGCTTCATGCTGCCTGTTAGTTAAATAGCATGTCTAAATATATGTATTAAATCCTCACTTTGCCCAAATTGCTTTTATGTAGGTGGAAAGTTTTTTTTTTTTCCCCTGTGCCTTTCTGTAAATAGGTTTGAAAGTGTAAAAAATCTTCTTTCTAATATTTATATATAACTTTCTTATATTTATAAGTGTCCTTAAATCAGTGCATACAGAATAACTGTCTGACAAAGTCATTTAGATTGACAAATTCTGTCCCACAAAACGATGCACTTCTCATTAGTCTGAAATGTGCAGTTTGAAAAGAGTTACAGATTATCAACCTTTACAAGACAAACATTACTTAATGATTAAATCACAGGAAATATTCCAATACCATACCAGTGATTTTATACATTCATATATAAAAGAAATACAGTCTGTTTTTTGCTGTGTTTAACAAATTTGGAATGAGAACTTTAAACCATGGTACTTCATCAGTCTCCCTTATATTTCTTCATGTCCAGTCACGATGGACATATCATTTGGCTACAAATGTCCCTACTGTAACATTGAAAGAGGGATCCAATGACCCTGCTTCCTTACCAGTCTCCTGAAAGTAGTCCTCGACAGATTTGTGAGAAGGATGAAGTTTAGCAGAATTATATAGAATCTGGACTTTCTGAATGGTTGAACAAGAGCCCTTGCTAGATTGTTAAGAGCTGAAGGCTGTATCTTATGTCATTCTACAGCTAATTTTTCCTAGGTATGTAATAGGATTTTCGATTTAACCTGAGTGCTTAATGTCATGAAGCATTAATTATTATCCATACATTTGGTAAGGCAGTGTGATAAAAATTTATGCAGTTTTTAAAAGAGAAACTTTTACTTGAACTTTCCCTGATCTGCCATTGAAATTGGGTAAAACTTAGTGTATTTTTATTCTTATTTGCATAGAAATTCCACCAACAGATTTAGCCTGAGAATTTTTATTTCCATTATCAATTGATATAGTCTTAGGCTCAATGCATTGCAATCATTAATGGCTCAACAAAAATTCAAAAGGTAGGAAATGTCATAATGTAACCCTGTTGTGAACTGGTAAGGATTAATCCTCAGTCTTCCCGTAAGACAGCTGCAAATTGTTAACTCCTTATATTAGGTGCAATATTTTCTCAGTAAAGATGATATGTAATATTACAATAAAAATGGGAAAGAAGTGGCTAGATTTTCTATCACAAAAATTTTGTCTTCCATTTGAGATGATTTAATTTTCAGAAGCAGAAATGGTCTTGCTGAGGCTCTTCAGTAGGGAGAAGTGAGCACCACTTTCAATACTATGAATCATCATTCTGACAGGCCAAATGTAGCTGACAAAGAAAAAAGCTTGACATTTCTCACAGAGTTTGATTTAGATCAATAAAATTTTATTTTAATCCTGCAACCCACCTTTGGGAGAATTTTTAACATTAAACTCAGGAATTAATCACTTTTGTGGGCCAAACATGAGTATTTTTGTAGGTTTTTTTTTGAATATAACTGTATCAGCAGTCATGGTAATTTTTCTCTGTGTGTGATACTCTGTGTTGTGTTTGCAGTACCACCTTCTATTAGCAGCTCTCTCACTCCCTAACTTCAAACACTGAATATTACTGAAATCTTTAGTTTAAAGGAAACAAAAAACCCTCCTTCAGATAACTAGAATGCATATTGAATGGTTGCAGGACACCTCCCAGGTTTGGTCCACCTGAATCAAGAGAAAACTGTAAGCTTCATCTCAATAAAAGGTTTAGGTTCATTATGGGGCCAAGATACTATGTAGAGTAACCCCCACCTCAGGTATTAAAAAGCACCTTATAATGAGCCTTAAGCTTTTGAACATTGTTTATGCAGACAAAATAACATCTGTGCTTTGTGTTTGTTATGTTGAGGTTTTAAACATTGAATGCATTTAATTCAATACTCATTAATTCCTTGCACTGAATGCTTTAATGCCAATCATGCAGAAAACATTTAAATATGACAAGTTCTTTTTAATTATCATAAAATTGTGTTACAATAAAAGCAAAATGCTTGGTTAAGAAATTCAAACAACATACGCCAATTCCTAGTTATACAAACAAACAGTGAAGAAATTTCATGAAGAAAAATATGAGAATAACAAAAAGGCTTTCATTAGGAAATCACACTTCTCTATCTCTCATGTTTCACCTGGGAGATTAAAGATGCTTCTTTTCCAGAAAATGTCTGATTTTTATTTTGTCACAGGAAGGAATCAAATGATTCCCATTAATTTCAATATGCGTTTTAGTTATCTGAAGGAGGGTTTTTTGTTTCCTTTAAACTAAAGATTTCAGTAATATTCAGTGTTTGAAGTTAGGGAGTGAGAGAGCTGCTAATAGAAGGGGGGGAAAATACAGCAAACCATATGCAAATATTAATACATTGTCTTTGATCTTATATGAAAAATATTGTAGACTTCTGAGGGCTAGAAATGTCACTGATAAAATCAGCACCCTTTCTAATGGTGAATGCTGCTTTCATCACTTTCTTGATTTACTAGTGCTCTGACTTAAGGTCTTCCAGTTCTGAGACTTGATTTCATAATTTGCGTATTTAGTCCAACAGGCGTTAGATCTTGCCACTTCTTCAGTTCCTTTTTAGTCTTTAGATCTATCACTTACTGGGGGGAGAAGAGAGAGAGAGACAACATCTAAAGATGTGCTTAAAAAAAGGAGTAGGAAAGCTTCACTTTTTATTACCAGTGTGCCTCCTGTCAAGAGCTATTTTTGTAAACCAGTCCAAAGAGTAAATAGATCATATAGACCTCTTGTTACTTTTGTAGTCTTGGAGGATCCTGGAATATTTTCCATAGTGTTATGATTTCAAAGGAAGCAGCTTGAATATTTTCTTAAATCGCAATTCCCAAACTGCAATCTGGGAATCTCATTTGGTTGGGATCCACTTGATGTTGTCCTGGCTCTTCCTTTATTCTTCTCATAACATTGCATGTAGCTGAAAGGTTGTCCCAATACTGCTTTTCCAAGAAGTAACATTTGCAGATGCATAAAGATATTTTATGGCAAGGGCTAGGAATGGAATATGAGTCAGTGACTAAAGAGGTTATTTCTCTTAAGGTGCTAATATTTCTCAAAGATCTTGTCCATCATTTTTAATGAAAAATCTCCTGACTGGAATTTGCCAAGTTGTCAAAATTGTAACATATGAAGGAAAAGGGCTTAATTTTAACAAAAATCTGCTTAGATGGCATGACTTCAAGACTTTTTGAATTTTTTTATTTTTTTTAATCTGCTTGATTTACTGCTGATTTTTTTTTTTCCTTTTTTCTAGACTTGTTAGTAGTTCACTGACTAGGAAGAAATTAGTAAATTGGAGTTTTGAGGAGTGCCTTCTCCTCGTGGGATGACCCTTTCCTTGGATTTAAGAGCTCTTTCCTAATCGCCTCTTGTGAGAGCTTTGGAAAGTTTCCACCTTTTCATCAGAATCAGATCCATCCCCCCAAACCAAACCACAAAAAACCCATCCATCCCAGCCCCTGAACCTACCCTGAAAATTCCAAACTTTTCTATGCTATCAAATGAGGTTTTCCTGTATATCTTCACAGTTAAATAAACCTGAACAGAAGAGTGTGTGTGAGAGAGTGCATAGGCATGCATGAGCAGATAAAGCATCAGTGATTTGGTCACCTTTCAAGAATACAGAAACCTTAAACTCAAATTCTGCTTGTGCCTTATTCTGGATTATAACAGTGTAGGAGTTGCTTTTCCAATTTTGACCAAAAATTTTGACTTGGATCTTTTATCAGTGACACCTCTGTAGCAAAAGCAATGCATTTTTGTAAATAGTGGTGGGTTTGCTTTTTTCCAGGATAAAGTCTCTTATTAATAAAATTATCAGTGTTCTTACAAGTTCCAATGAAAAAGTGATGCCCCAAGGGAAGATGCAGCTGAGGGTGACCCCAGCACAAGCAGGACTGTGGCCAAAAGTCCCATGGGACCCCAGCCAGGCTGGTGACAGATGGGTTTCACTGATGGTCCTGGAACCATCCTAAGGGGAAGGTCCAGAATCAGTGTAGGAAGTCCAGCCAGGATCAGGAGGGGCTAGAGCTGGACACAGGCACTGTTCCAGGGCAAGGGCTGGGGACTTGTGCCCCAGCAAAATGGGACCAGCCAGGAGATGGGCAGGGGGCAGGGCCATTAGGGCCTGTTAAGTGCCCTCAGAACCTGAAAAATGTGTGAAGAGTACAGATTTTAAACACATTCCTCATCCCCTTCGGGTCTTTGCTTGGTCTGTCAGGAAGCTCTGCACTGATTTACTTACAGTTTTAAAGCACGAAAGAGATACTTAGAAAAAAATGTATTTCATAAATTCGTAATGTCAAGCAATGTTATCATCATCTAAGATGTCTCTCCTAAATAAGGTTGATGGGGGCTGTGGGAAGCAGTGAGCAGAGTATGGTGGATGCATGACTGCCTGTACAAGCCTGTGCATGATATTCATCACAAATTAATTCAGTGTGTGAGCTGGCCTTCTGCTGTGCTACTGATGCATACTTTCCTTTACAGGCTTTTTCTGCCCAAAGACATGCCATTGCTATTCAAAAGGTTTGTGATTGTCAAAGCAGCCTACTTCCAGCTCAGATGATAAGCAACCTAATGTAGGAGAAGCCATGAATTTTAATGGCAAATAGTTTAGATGGTAAGGAGGATAACAAAACCAGTAAAACAAATACAGTATTGAAAAGTGAGCGGTAAGGTGTATCTGTTACAAGTTTTGTTCTGTTTGTTCTCAATAACAGTTATAACATTAGAAATCTTGCATTTTAAAGAATCAGAATTCAATCTGTTGCTTCATTAGGTTCTCAACTAATAGAGCTACTAGGGAAATATCTGTAACTCTTTTTGCAAGAGACAAAAATTATAGAGGGAAAGCCTGCTCTAAAGTTGACTATATTAGTTTGCCTGTCAAGACACATTATATCAGTTGAGCAGAGCTGAGAAAACAAAACTGGTATGTTTTCATAAAATATATCTGTGGAACTTTCTGCTGTGCATATCATTACATAGATATATGCCCCAATGGTTTCTCTAGTGCACTGTAAAGGAATATGTATGTTTTATCCTTGGAAGAGTAGCGTTGTAGTATCTCTGTAAGAAGAAGCTGTATACTGTATGTAGTTGTAAAGAAGCCTTGATGCCTAAACTCAAAGGGTTTAATCTGTGGGTAACATTGATTTAAAAGTGTAATATAAATGTTTAGTGGCCATAGGTTTGTAGGGATTTTAGTTTATATGAAGGCAATTTATCTTCCAAAATTACAAGGAAATAGGACTCTCTTCTGATCTTGCATTGCTTCAGTGAAGATCACAGGAGATCTTTTTGTAAAGACAATGGAGGTCTTCCATGGGTGTGGTATCTTTTAATCTAAAAGTGTGGGTTTGAAATAAAATATTTAAATAAGACTACAACACTTAAATGAAGGCCACGGCCGGATTTGCTATGAATTGCATAAATATAACGATAATAAGAAATCCTCTTAACACCCTATTTCACAATGGAAAATGTACATGTAACAGTGATTGGGAGAACATAAAAATTATTTTGTAATTTTGTTAAGCTTCCTGCAGTCAAAGAACTTTCTATGGGAGAGGATTCTTCTAAAGGAATTTACCTCATTTTTTGGTTTCCTTTTTTAAACAGGCTTTTCTATGCTCAGAAAATAAAAAAAAAAAATAAAATTAACCAATAGTGATGTTCCTTTCTAATTTTAAGATATTTTGTTGGGTAATTTAAATTAAGTATTCTTATATTGCTGGACTTTCAAACTTTTCATTTTCATTAGGCTTTCTTATTTATGCTTGTATTGTCATTGGTGAGCTGGATCCTATAGAATTGCAGTAGCTCAATAATAGAGTAGTTGGGTTTTTTCCCTCTTACACTGAAAAAAAAATCAACAATGAATAACTGATGCTTATTTTTTGATTAAAAAATTACATTAAACCTTCATAATTTTTTAAACATTCCTTAAAGGTTGTCTTGTAGCTAGTAGATATTAATATGAAATCCTTCAGAGTATCATTCAGTTTTTTCACATTACGTCTATTGCTTTAAGGAAAACAGAATTTCTGAACTGCATTGCTTTTTAAGGTTTCTTTTGTATTTGCAATTTTCTTTTCTATTTTTGTTTTTCTTTCCTTATCCCATCCCTCTAAGAAATTGTGCATCTCCTTTATTTTTTATCTCGTTTTCTCAAAACATCCAGCCTTCTAAGTACTTGTTCAACCAAACCTGAATTTAGCTGCTGGTTCATCACACATTTGTCTTCCCACTCAAAAATAATATGTAAAACTGAATAAAATACCTCAGTAACCTACCAATGTGCATGTTTGAGACCCAATGTTTTGAGTTTGTGCTGGTGGGTGAATTTTTAAGGCATCCCTTGTGAGCTAGGTAAAGCAATCCAGCTTGTGTTTCTTTAGGAAATAATCAGTCTTGTATGAAAACCAGGTGGAGTTTTAGATTTAATATAATCACTGAAGCAAGAATAATCTTTCCAGTACCCTGTCAATGCATCCTCTGAATTCTGCTGCTATTGGTACTGAGCACAATAAGCAGAATTTTGCTCATTGCTCTTTACTAGTGTTTGGGTAACTCTTGAATTTGTGTCAAGCAAAAAGCAAAACTTGTTCCGTTGTTTCTGTAAACAGCTCAGGACAGTGAACTTTCTCTGGCAGATTTGTCTGAGAAAGCCCCAGAGGTGTTAATAGCTCTAAAAAAACCCTACCTCTATCTCACTGCCAACATCCCCACCTTAAAGACATTGGAAATATTCATTAGAGGTATGATTTTATTCTTCTTTTTTAATGGAAGAGAATGTGTATTCAGTACTAGTTATCAATTTCAGATGCCTTGTAAAACCTGCAAAGAAAAAGACGTTACGCTGCTCTGTTATTTCAGCTGTGAATTGCCTTGTGTTAAGAGTTTAAATCAACCCCTTTTGTCACTTTAATGTAAAGTGGATTTTCTTGTATTAAGAAATGTAGACAAAGATGTGATTTAGGATGAATCTTGTCAAGGTGTGACTCTCATGCTAAATTCTTAGAGAACCTGTCTGAAAACCAATATTAATGTGAAAAATGTTTCTAGTAGGAAGCTCTGTGTCAGCAATGCCAGCTTTGCAGGTTCTTCCAGCCTCCAGAAGTACACTTTTTTGTCAGTTCTCCCACAGCTAAAGCATTTCTGTCAGATTGTAACCACTTAAGAAACACCTCTTCACTTAATATTGTGGTATACAGAAATTCTAATTTTCTAAGGGAAATCATGAAAATAGAGATTTTTAGCCTGAAGGGATAAGATAGAATTTGTTTGAGTATCAAAGGAATCCTCTCCTAAGAGGAGAAACCATCAGAAAGTGTAGCAGTTTGAATATAAAATTGGACAAACTTTCAGACTCCAAGTATAAGGGAATGTCAAATTGCTGGTAGTTTTTCTTTCTTTCCCCCTGTTTCAAAAGAAGGATCCTTCAGCTGATCAAATGTAAAGAGATGACAAGAAGTAATTTATATGGGATCGTATTCACTATGTAAATGATGGCAAGTTAAAAATGAAAGCTCATTTCTCCTGTGTGCTTGCATATACAGCAGTTACTCATCACATAATACTTATGGATGGATTCTCTGATTCTGACAGCGCATTAGGTACTGAGGTAAAAGCACAGGGGAAATGAATGAAAGAAATAGGATGTGTCTAAGATGTTGGTGCAGCCAAGGTATAACAGATTTGTCACTGGAGATAAAACAGTGTAATTCAAATGCATTCAAATGTAAGAAAGCTCCACTGGGAGGAAAAAAGAGAGGATTTTTTGACTGTTGATTTAAATTAATAATGTGAGGCTGGGCCATTGTGGGTGTGCTTTGTGATTAAAATTCAGTGGGGCTGAGGCTGCTCCCCTGGATTAGCTCTGAACCTTCAAGGTTCATGCTGTTGCTTTGTAATATGCAAACCAGCATGAATTCATTGTAAAACTGGCCCAAAATATTCTGTTGAAACCATTTTCTTTATTAAAATTATTTTCTATGTGAGAAATCTGTGCTCTGTATAGACAGTTCTGACTTAGCAAAAAAAATGAAGCACCTCAAAACAGAAACTTTCAGCTTTCACAGCAGAAAGCTAGAAACCTTTGATTTGAAAATGCTGCTGTGCTGGTTTATAAGTGTTGTATTCTGTTAAAGAACCTGTTTCTCAGAAGCAAATGTAACTGAATTCTAGCTCTTAGGAGGCTGAATTTATAACATGTCTTGTGGATTTTTCTCTGCTATTTCAGCATGTTGAAACAGGGAAATCTTTGTGGTGCACGGGAGTAAGACTCATTTTTGCACAGCTTTTAATTATGGTACACCATTTTATGAGCACACATATGTATGCACTTTATAATCAACCCTTATTTAGAATGTACAGATTTTTTTTCACTTAAATCACACTTAACTGTCTTCCTCCTCTCACACTGTTAGGGAAGTGCTTAATGGATAAGGGACAGGTTGTCAGCAGATGAACTTCTTTTCATCACCACAAATAACGTGTAGACATGAAATATTACTCAATTTTCTTGAGCCAGGAAAGGAGCTTTATTTTAAGGGAGGGCTTTAAAAACACTATTTCAACATTTCAATCTTCTGTCAGGATATACTGTGCTGTTACATATCTTAACTCCAGTGCTTTTGAGTCACCTCCCACTAGGTTGAGATTTAGAATGCACCCTCCTTGCAATAATTTATTTTTAAGTGAGTCGCACTTGGTGCATCATTATGAGATGCAGAGGCATTTATGAGACTTTGAGGCTATGTCTAAACTGCAAAGTAGGAACGTCTGGGACTGTTATTGGGCCACAGGTGTCAGTGAGCCCCTAACCTAGGGTTACTCTGCACATGCTGCATATGTGGAGAGGTTTCAGAGTGTTCTCACTCTGCAGCTATATCCTGGAATTGCTTGCCAGAGCAATAGCTGCTGTAGGGAGAAACTGTGCTGGGATTCTGCTACAGCTTAGCCTTACAGGTAACTAAATTAAGGTACCCAGCATGACTACCAGGGATTCTTGAATTTGCTAGGATAGACATAAATGGTGTTCTTGGAAATGCCGTAATGTAAGTAAAAGAAAAGAATTTTAATCCTGGCATCCTGATTGGATGTCACCTTCGGTAACTGAACTGTATCCTGCAGTCTCAGCTGGATAAGTAATTTGATTGTCATGTCAACTGAGCTAAACTGTAGGTAAACTGTACTGAACTAAACAGCTATGGCTGTGTGAAATTCATGTAAGGGCAGTTGGGACTACCGTGTTTCAAAAAAAAAGAAATGCACTTCTTGTGTTGTTCTTGTTGGCACAAAGTAAGATGCTTCAAAACCTAACAAAAAAGTTCTTTAAGGTTGGTCTTAATCTGAGGACCTGCTGTGATTCCAGGATCTAAGCTTACAGTGAAAAAGAAGAAAGCATTTACCAAGTATTACACATTTCTCAAGCCTGCTTTACAGGGGTTCTTTTAGCACCTTTGCAACCTCTCCATAGAAAGGGTGTCAAAGGGACTGTGAAGCTGGGGCAGATTTTGAGCAATCTAAAATTAATCAAGGAGAGTATGTGTTTATTCTTGAGATCTATATCTTCATGTGAACACAGGGATATTTTGATAGAGCTAAGCTAAATGTTTCAATTTCGGGAAGATTTTTCACATTATTATAACTTAAACACCATAAGCACAGACTTTGTTGATTATTTCAGTGGTTTTTTTTTACTCTCCACTACTTTAATTATTTCATATTCTGCTGTTGCTGAAATTATGATACACAAAACGAAAGAATTGTAGAAATACAGTTCTTGAATTTCTAGTGCCTCCTGTGACATAAATGAGCAGAGCAAAGATTTTGCTTGCATAATGGGTTAGTCATCCACTTGAACCATCCAAAAGCATCACTTTACTTCTGTAAAATAAGATGGGTGTATTAATGTTTTAACATACTCGGCTACTTCTTATCTTTTATTTGCTTGTCAGATTAATATTTTGTCTAGATTTTTAAATAAGTACATGTATACAAGTTACACAGTGCTCATGCTGAAGGCTTGTTCCTTGTGTTTCACTTGAAACAATGCTAGTAAGTTGCAGCACTATTAATCTTTTGTAGAAAAAAAAAGTCAAACCAATTATTTATTGTAAGGATCTTTTAGAGTATTTCACTTTTATTTTTGAAATTACTGGATATGATCACCAGAAGGAAAGAGATAATATCCTCCATCCCAGAGCAACAATAACAGCTCTACCAGGATGGTTGCCCACAGGTGCACTCTTGAGTGACTGATGGCAGAAAACAACAGTGAGAGAGCTATGTTAATTTTACTAATGCAAGCCTCTTTCCTGTCTGTGAATAATCCATGTGCAAATTGTGTTTGCATTTTTTGATTACAATTTTTAATTGTTTCCTAAATTTCAGTGGAGGAATGTTGGTTGTTAAGGTGACAAACGGCTTGCTATTCATCTTCCATGGATCCAGTGTTACTGAGTGCCAGTGTTTAGTTCAGTTGCAGGATTTCATTGTGTACTTGTCCTAGGAGCCTAGAATGGGAAATTCTAGGTTCGAGGCAATGGATCTAATTTATGGCAGTGATTTTAATTAGACTTAATTCTGGAATTGAGACTTGGAGTGCTTCAGTAAAGAATAATGAAAACTGTTTAATCCTATTTTTAGAATTACTCTGGGCTTCCAATTTTGCCATTAGAATCAAGAGAAATTAAGATGTTTTGGAAGCTTTGCAGAATCTAGAACCCCACTCACTGGGGTTTTTTGTTTGTTTGTTTTGTGGGGGGTTTTTTGGTTGGATGTTTTTCTCAGTTTTTGCAGTTGCATAGCGTCTTTATGTTATAGTGTGATAGCTTGAACCTACATTTGCAGATGGCAGTTGCTTATGATAAAGGCATAAACTGCTACTGAGCATTACAATTAGCTGTTCGCTATTCAAGATTTTTGTATTTGCGTTATTTTTAACAAAACTGTGGCTATCTTTTTGCTCGATGCTTCTCAAGTTATGACAAAAGGCATATGGCTGCTAAGTTTCACTTTCAGAACTGAATATGGATATTTTTGCACTTGTCCAGGCCAAAGAAGTGTGTCTGACAGCCTGTATGCAAGCAGATGCTGTTGCAAACTGAGGTTCATGGTCTAGTTTATCCAGTTACCTAAGATTGTTTTTTATCATCTTTTTGGGTTTATTATTAATTTTTTTATTTACTTTTTAATCAGGCAGAAGTGTGCAAGTGAGGATGTAATAAAAATCTCAATTTGGTAAACTAATTAAGTATTCTTTTGATCTGCATAAGCCTCTTCAAAACATGGTTGGCTTTTTTCTGCACCTTTTTTGGATGTCTGCAAAGGCCTGTGCTTCTGAAATTCCACACTCTTCAAATACAGGTTTTCAGCCAGAAGGCCCATTAAAGTCCAGATATAGTGTCCTCTTATAATATACCTGGGTGGTCTCAGTTCTTTGCCTTCTGATTTTAGTTCCTTGCTGCCCTAGGTGCACTATGTTATTTTTTTTATTAGCAGAATGTTGGTCCCACTGGTTTGCTACTGAAACTTAAAGGACTGAACTGTGTATATTTCTTAGTGTCTTTAACTTGGCTGTATTGGAGTACTTTAATAGAGTAAGAAAATGCTTGTGGACAGCTCATGACAGACTTCAGCTTTTCCTGAAGTTCAGCTGTAGTTCTCCTTTCATTGACATGACAATCATGATATGCAGCATTTCATTGCATATTGTATGTGTTCTTTGCTATACAGAACAAGCAAAGTATGTCGGGTACTGGCTGTAGTTGGTTATCCCAAGCCAAGGACATCTGCTTATGCCAAGACTTTTCTTGGTCTCTAGCTCCACATACCAGATTTTTAATGATGTTAAATGAAATTAGGGTATTTACTCATCCAGTAGTGTGCTCTGACCATTCAGGATTCAGGCTGTAGTGGGATGTGCAATGTTTCTGGAAGCTGACTTCTTCTAAGGCTGCTTTATTTAACATTAGAAATTATCTCTTATGGCTGAATGGTCTTAGATTGTACCCTGTGGCCTATGAATGTATATAAAATCCACCTTACTCTGCTCCTCCTCCATAACTGATTGGGCTCATGACATAACCCATAGTGATCCCATAGTGTGCCACGAGCACTGGGGCTAGTGTGCCCAGCCTTGTGTTACATGTCAGAGAAGAAAGCAATGTTGACCCAGATGGTTCAGCTGTGCTCCTCTCTATGTATCCCCAAAAGACCCATGCTGGATATAAAAAGAAATAAATAAAATAAAATAAAATAAAATAAAATAAAATAAACACTGAAACTTTATAAAACTTTCACTGGCTTCATGATTCATATAGGCTAAAACAGCTCAGAGAATCTCAGAAATAGCTCTAAAGCACTTGTGTAGGTGGTTTTAAATCACAGAAAAGATGAACTCTAATACATGATGGACTCTCAGGCAGAGTGAGATAAATTATTACTGTAGCCTTCCATAAATTCCAGGGTCAGGAGGGAAGGTTGGCAACTATTTATAAATCAGTTTTCTGGATAGAACACCTTACTACAGTATTATTTTCGTGAAGTCACAAAGCAGTAGATGTATTGGTTAAGTTGTTTAATGTCCCAGCACAGTAAATACTGTTCATACCTGTGCTGTTAGTGCTACATATCTATCTGAAATGACCTTTCATTGATGCAACTTAAGCATTGGGATTAATGTGACTGTTATTCCTAAAACTGCATTAAGTTGAATCTTCACATAAAACTGAATGTATAGAAACTGACTTACTTTCAAAAAGAAAATCCCCACACCAAAAAAAAAACCAAACCAAACATTTACCCCCCTAATAAAGAACAAACAAAGAGTTGAGCAAAAAAATCAGTCATTAAATCTGTGTTTTCTTTTGAATCTGGAGATATAAAACAGAGAAAACTGCCATATTTCCAATTCAATTTATTCAATGCCACGCAGGAGTATGGATTTTAAAACAGTTACATGTTTATAGACAAGCTTTATGTGCCAAGCAGATAACACAGCATGATTTATAGGCAATTAGGGCTTGTGCCACAAAAAATGGCTTAAGGGTTTAAGTTCTGCCTAACACTACTTCAGTGCCTTAACATTTAACATTATGGCTCTCTGAAGGAAATTGAAGCTCTTGGTCAGATAATACCTTGCTCTGCACAGTAGTAAAAGTTCTCTAGATGATTGAAATTTTGTGTTAGGTTTTACTGAATTAAAGAGTCTTCACATATTGAGGCAAGTCTGGACACACAAATGTAGTAAACTTCCTCTTTGATTAGGCTGATCCAGCAGATTTCTGAGGACATGCCCATAACGACTGCCTTTCACCACCCCTTCCTCCCATAAGTAGTGAGTCTACTCCTTATGCAGGGAGAAGACAACTCACCATAGTGTGAGTTTAACTGCTTTAACTTTCTTGCTTTTGCCTGAGAAATTTCTCATTTACCACCTGAATCTGTGTCAGAGAGAGGAAGAAGCATAGCAGGGGTGAGTTTCCCAGGGGTTTCCTATATATTGGGTGAATTTAATAAGTAAAGCTATGGTCAAACAGCTGAGCCTGTCTTTTGTCATTTTCAGCAGAATGTATCACCCCTAGTTGGTTTTAAACCAAACCAAACCAAACTAACGGATATGTTCCGCTGGAACAAACAGGTCAGGACTTTGGATCATTAAAAGAGGAAGGTGTTCCAATTTAAAAACAAGGAAACAAAATACTTTTTAAGTGTGTTTCATCCCAGCATTTCTGATCATATGTCTGAAGCATCTTTTTATGAATGGTGCTCTTGGAAGTCCCATTCTGAGATGACTGAGCTGCACAATGTTGGAAATCTTCATAAATCAAACTGGTAAAGGAGCCAGAAGTTTGGAGTTGTAATTTTGAGTACTCTGGGTCTAGTTTCTAAGTCTAGTCTGTAAGCATAAATAAGATTTTTCTGTTTTAAAGAAAAGGCTTTGAAATAGTTGAGGTTAAAATGGTTCAGATAACTTTCCCTAATGCGTTTTCTGCTGCTGCAAAATCTTTTTATCACTCCAGTTGTTTTGTTTTTTTCTTTGTGATCGTAAACATTTCCTGAGCAAGTAATTGTGAGTTCATAGATATAATATTACAGCATCAGATGAAATGCTCTTCCACTGAGATCTCAGGGATGCAAACCTGTCATGGTTACATCATGTTAGGATGCTGGCAAGTAGTGTCACTGGGAATCTTTGGGGTGTATTTGTCATTAAAGAGCTGAAACAAAAAGGTGTCAGACCAATTCTAAAACCAGAGCCATCTGATTATCAAGGTGACTGTGAAAAAGAAATAGTAGGTACTTGTAACATTGTCCATCTTACCAGATGTTCTGTCTTCTGAACAACAGCTAGATCTACTTGATCTTCTTCATGTTAGCCTATAAAAAAGTAAGGATGCCCATTTTATTGAAATGTTATGTCTGCCGTATCTCTACATATGTGGTAGCAGAGAGAGAACACTGTGCTATGGTATAATTGACAAGGACATTAATGAAAAAAAAAAACCACAACAACCCAAAACAGCACAACAACAACAAAACCAAATACAAAACAAAACAACACCCCCCCCCCAAAACAGAAA
>JBAFWW010041800.1:24005-40786 GCA_036873685.1 Agapornis canus
AACTAGATGATCTTAAGGTCCTTTCCAACACTAACTATTCTATGATTCTATGATTCTATGAAAAAGTGCAATAATAGATTAAGAGAATATTTTTGATCATTCAGATAAAGATGCTTCCACTTTCCAGAGGGGAAGATATTTTGTAGGAGATGTTTAGCCTTCAGGCAGTTCATTCTTTACACAGAGGCATAAGAAATACAGCTCCTGGCAGTTTTTATCATTACTAATAAATGAATAAGCACAGTTTCTGAAAAAAAACCCATGTTTTGTCAGAACATGTTACACTGTTCTTATCAATAATTCTATGCAAGTAGAATTCAAGCCTGTGGGAATATATTGTTGAAAGTTTTTTATATGATCACTTTTCATAAAAGAAAAACAGGCTAAGATGAGCGAAAATTTTAGATGTAATTAAAAGAAAAAAATATCATATTCCTAAGTTCCTTTAACATTTGTTAATTAAAAATACTTTATTAAAAGTTAATTAAAATTATTAAAATATTTATATTTTATAAAAATATAAAATTATTTAAAAACTAAAAAAAGTTAATTAAAAATACTTTATAACTGTAGTTTGATAGACACTATTTCATTAAATTGCATGGAGGAAAGTTAGACAGGTTTGTATGAGTGAGATAGACAAGCTTGAAGTAGTCATGAATACATGAACAGGTGACCTATTTTGCTTCCCATTTTAATTTTGGAGATGAGCAGATTAAGGACTGTGCTGGAGAATACAACTGGAGTTTTTAGGGGTAGAAACTGTGAAGTAGCAATCTTGTAGGAATACTTCAAGAACTCAGTGGGGGAGTGGGATAACTATTCACAGATAAGCTACGGAGATCTTGTTGCTGCCATCAAGTATCTGGGCACCACCAAACAGATTTTTGTCAGATGGTTGAAGAGCAGAAGACGATTCAGCTGTTGGAGTTAATTGCTATCAGCATCAAATCATTTTCTAATTAGCAAAAAAAAAATTAAAAGGCAAGGCCATTCTTAGGTCACAAAATGTATATATTCTTATTCATATTTGGTGAATAGTTTTGGAAGGAAAAGTTGTAGTTTTGGGTTTCAAAGCTTTATCCTTTAGAAGGAAGACAACTGCTTGTTCAGAACTGTGAGGGTGAGTGGCATCTCTTATTTCCTGTTGATAGCATTTTATCCAAGCAAAAACAGGAGGGTATTTTTATAGTAAAAGCCTAATGAAATTCTTTGCAATCCACTTTCAGATAGGTGTTAGTGGGCATTCAGTATTTAACAACATATATGAACTTCAATTGCTTTAAATAATCAGAGTCTAGCTTTTAACCTGTGCTTCAATTCAGTAATAGCAAAACTTCTCAAAATTGCTAGCACTAAATTTCAGTGAGAACTACACATATGAAAAAGTAGTATCTAAATTCAGCTGTTACTGCCTCATGCTGCAGAACCTCCTTGGCACCACCAAAATCAGTATTTCCTCTATGTGTCGCCATTTGTATGACCCTCAGTGACTTACAAAGGAGGAATCTTCTTTCCTCCCTTTCCTCCTCCATAAATATCCTGGCTTCTTTGTATCACGTTTTGCTATTAAGACCTAAGACCCATAATGTCCTATTGAAAGCAGTGGGAAATTAAAATTCCCCACACTATAATTTTCTCTACTACTTAGAAGATACATTGGCTTATCCGGAGCCAAAGAAGAGTCTGCAATAAGGGCACGTAGTTTTTTGGGGTGTTTGTTTGTTTGTTTGTTTGTTTTTCACTCTGGAAAGGCTTTAGTAGAAAGTTGGAAGTGCATTCTTCCAGTTATTTCTTCATTTGAGTCTGTGTTCATCCTTTGGTCTGCTATTTGCTTCATTTTTCATATTCTTAACTCTGGACTTTTTCCCTATGATCTTATCCCTTCCTTTCCTTCTGGTACTCCTGCCTCAGACATCTTTAGCCTACATTATTTGAGAAGGATAGATTCAAAACAAGGAACATGTATTTGTTCATACCCTGCATGGTGAAATTTGAGTCTGATAAACATGAAGACCAAGTGTGTTGTGTAGTGGTTAGGAGAGTAAGTACAGACCAGAGCAAAAGGGAAGCAGAGAGATGCTTGTACAGAGGAAAAACAAATGTTACCTTTGCACAACCCTGTAGGCCTCTATTCTTCTATATTTATTCTTATATCTGTCATTTGGTAACTGGCTGTCTAGTGAAGCAGTGTAAGATGAAGAGTATTATTTTGCTTTCATTGCAACCAGGCTTTGCATCCAGAGAAGAAAAAAAATCTAAGGAACCAAGAAAACTGTCGGGAGTAGACAGGGTGCTGATGGTGAAAGCATGTAATTTTGTTGGGCAAAGAGATCTGTGTTACATGATGGCTGAGAATAAGGCATATGGTAAAAGGCTGGCTCTCTATTGCAGTTTAGCTAAGTGTAGGAAAATTGCTCCTATGTCCCATAAATTACACTGTTTCTCCAGTTAATGTACAGTCTCATAACCACTTGCATATTAAGTACCATTTATAAAAAATTCATAAAGACTCCAAACCATTCAAAATCCAATACCAGGCAATGTGATGTTAAAGTCTTGCAGAAAAATTGAACTCTATTTCCATTCATCCGAGAGCTTCCAGGCACTTAACAAGGCAGTTGTAGAGTTCATGCTTAATAGCCTCCTTCCATGCTTATTGGCTGTGGTATAGATTATATGAGTTCAATGAACAGTTCTTTATGTGGGTTAGCTCAGACTCTCTTTTATCTGGATTTATTATGTCTAGCAGTGGTGTGCATAAGCCTAAGCTGTAAAAGATGAGTGCTGTACTTCTGAGGTATATGTCTTTTTCTAGTTCCTGGAAGTTCTCCAGCATGGCTGAGAAGATCAGGAGAGAAGATGCTTAGTTGGGTGTTGTCTGGGATCTGTAGTTCCTTCTACATGTTTGAAAGCTAGAAAACGGACACCAAAATGAAACTGTTGTAGAAAGCAATGCATTCACTGAGTTAACAGCAGGCTTTCATTAGAATGGTGCCTGTTTTGTCTTCCAGTGTGATAGGCTTGTCGGGTTTTTTTATTTTAATCCTGGATTTTGAAGGATTTTCAATTTTTGAGTAGAGCTTGGTTCTGGACTAGGAATAGAAAACCACATTGGCCTTCTGACAGATACTCTCCATTTTTATAAGGATGAAAATCAGTTTGATTTCTGGTTTGTGTTCAACTGAAAATTAAGATTGTAAGTCATGAGTTTCTATAAGTTTTACAGTATTTCCTTTAAATGCAACTAATAGATAAGTGATTTTGGGGGGTACTTAGGAACTATAGTATTTGAATTTCTTTTTCTCTTGAGAGAGCATTAGCAAATTTCCCAGGTCAGAAGCTGAGGATACTTAAAATGAGTAACAAGAGTCTGGCTTTGATATTTTTACTTTAGTTGCTATCTTTTTAGTGTATTTTCGCAGTGATATTTACTTAGACAAAGTCCTTGCTAGATGGTGCACAAATACACAGCAGATACTAACGTCTGACTAAGAGAGCTTCAATACAAAGTTAACTCTTGTGGGTTCTGAAAAAAAAAAATGAGGCTAATTGATTTGACAGGAGTAAATTTTGTCTGGCAAAAGAAGATGGTCCAAAGGTACTGGACATCATTTAAAACATTGCAACAAGTATGCTATTCCCATGCCTTAAGAAATCTCAAGGTTCCTGCAGGTGTGTTTTAATTTAATTTGGAAAATTACAATCAGTATGCAAAGACTGCTGAAAACAGTACAGTGTAGGCTTCACAACAGTTTCCAGTCTTAAGTTCATCAGAATTGTTGAACTTACTGTATTTCTTGTGCTTAATAGTGCAGTAGCTGAATAAGGAATGTTCTGCAGCTTTCTAATTTTGCTATGCAAGTGGACATTAAATTATTCCAAAACACAGAATAATGTTTAATATTTAAATTTCACAGACAGAACTTAGGACTAACTGGTAGATTTAAAAAGGGGAATCCATTATAACCTTATACTTACTTGATCTTCCACATTATTTGACCTTCTTTATAGTTCAATCTTTGCATTAATTGTATTCTGCTGCAATTTAAACAATAGTTTCTGTATCAAATTTATGCCTTACACTTTGAATCTGTGACATTCAAAATCAGTTCAATCTATGAGGTGCAGAGAATTAGGTACATTCCCAGAAAAGTTGTTCCAGTATTCCCTCTCACTATTAAAAGTGTGCACCTCTCTTTCTGGACATATCTAGCTGTAAGTTTCTAGCCATTGGATTTTGTTATAACCCCCTGCTAGATTAAAGTGCCTTTTGCTATCAGAAGTCTCTGCTTGTTAGATACACATTGCTTGTGATGAAGTTATACTATAAACCTTCACTGTAAGAACTGATTATAGATTGAGATAATAAAGTGCCTTGCTAAGGCAGATTTGGAGTCATCCTTCTGGTTCTTTTCTGAATCTTTTTCAAGTTTTCAACTTGTTTTCTGAACTATGGGCATTCAAACTTGCTCTAGTGTACGGTATTGTCTTGATACTGCAATGTAGATACCACCTACAGAGGCAAATCTACCTGTGTTCTGTTCCAGATGGTCACTTATACATTCAGAGAATGTCTTGGATATCATATTGTGCTGGGACCTCTTATTATGAGCAGTATCCCGTATTTCCTTTTCGAATTAAGTGCTTTCTAGTTTCAATATGCGTACTAATGTCTAAACATTCCAGGTACTCCACATAGAAATATTTTCTATATGATATCTATTTCTAATCTCTTTGTACTGAAGTGACACAGAGTATAATTGATATAATGTTTCCTTAATAATTTTTTAGGTCTACTTTCAGAGAGAGAGCTATTCCTTGGGTAAAATTTGTGCTTTGCTCAGTGAGGAAGAGGAAAAAAAAAATGTTGGGGTATGGTATACTGTGAATTTCTTGGTACACCCAGGAAGAGAAAGCATATATTCAGCATACAACATACCTTTGAAGCTAAGGTGAGGAAAACAACAGTGCTTAATTTCCTTGATGAACATTCCATGCACAAATTGTATTATTACAGTTATAGCACAGATTCCTAAAGATCTTAGGGGATGTCTTTCTTCCAGCATGAAATTTGGGCAAGGCAGAGGGAATTGTTATGGATTGATATTTCATAAATCTCTTTGCTTGTAAAAACCCACAAATAACAGAAACATTATTTACAGGTATTCTCAAGGAGGTGAGACAACAGAAACAGTCAAATGCCATATATGATGGTCATGATATTAATGACAATATAAAGCTGAACTATTATGAAAGTATTGATTATGGAATTTAAACCAATGAACCTGAAAATAATTAAGGTCCTTTGCAACCCTAACGATTCTATGATTCTATGATTCTAATTGTCCCCAAATTCTTCCTTTCTTTCAGTGGCTGTTACTTTTTTTCCAAAGCTGAAGAAGAGTGGGACAATATATAACTCTGTCCGAAAAGTTGTCATGCTTATGGTCTGGGACAAACACAGTTAAGGCAATATTATCACAGTGAAAGCACATTTATTTCAGAGGTAAACCTATATCAATTAGCCACTATACCTAAACTTCTCAAGGAAGAGTGCTGCAATTATTTTTATCTAAGTACTTTTTAAAGAGCAAATAAAAAGAAAATTAGTGTAATTTGCTGCTGTAGGAGATAGAGATTATGGTTGTTAACATACATTATGAGAGGCTGAGTAAAGCTTGCTGGAAAAAATTCATCAAATATGAGCATAGAAGAAGTTTTACAACTTTTTTTTAAATCCAGTTACAGTGCTTTAGAACTTTTCTTTTTTCACCCATCTTCTGTTTTAAAAGTTTTCAGCATCTAATTTTGAAATCACTCACTGCAGTTGTCACTGCAGCCTGTAGTTTGCTGGCCTCCAACTGTGCTGAATCTGCACCAGCTTCTTGTTAATCACTGACATGAGTTGCTGCTTCTGGAAGGAGCAACTCAGCAGAATGTAGAAAGTGCTCTGTTCCTGCAGCTCAGGGCGTGCTCTGTGGACAGTTTGTCACCATGTTTAATAACTCTCTGTGTAAGATCACAAAAGTCCTCTGATGAAACAAGAACTTTTATTGGTTTAATCTTAGAAGATCCAAGCTGTTTGCAATGGGGAGGAAATTGCTTCTCCTGCAGATGGGGTGTCATTAGACTGGCAAATATTCTCTGCCTTGTACAAAAACAGGTCCTCCATTGTATAAGATACTATGTTTACTGGAATGTAGTGCTGGAGGAAAATTAGCTTGAGAAGCTGCTGACACCCTGCAAATGAATTTAAATATGAGCTACAGTTCTCAAGAAAGAGATGAGAAAAATCTAAAGGGAAAAGCACAGAGTGAAACTGTGGGTAATTTAGGGTTTATGACAGCAACTAAGCACAAGTAGGAAGAAGAGAGAATATAAAATCGCTTCAATAAGTGAGAAATGGAGATGAGATGTGGAAGACAAGAAATGAAAAGAATTTAAGTATAGGAAAGCGAAAATAATACAAGATTTGAAGAAAAAAATCAGAGAAATCTGCTCCTGGGCACCACTTTGAAAATGGATCTAGCCAACAATCCATAAGCTGTATGAGCTTCTTCTGTTCTTCATGTTGGGTTTAATTACACCCATCTGCCAAAAAAAGCTCCACTTGCTGATCCTTCTTTTAGCTACTTTTCTCACCTTTCTCTCATGGAAGTGGTGCTTAGTGCATCTACAGTTTGTGTCAGAAAGGCAGTATTTCAAGGCCATGTATGGGCTGTCTGCCTTTGTGGTTGATTCTACATACACTTCTTTAAAATTAACTGGGACCATGGCTGTACAAACATAGATCTCAATCTGCTTATTTTATGGACCAAAATGTGGTTTATTTCTGTAATAAGAAATAGAGTACTTATCACTGTGTTATGCAAGTACCTCTCAATAGATGCCTGTATCATCCTGGAACTTAGTTGTGGGAGGGGCCTGCTACTATCCTTCTTTATAGTTAGGAACACTAAAGCAAAAGAATTTCAGGCTCCACTTTCAAAACCAAGCTTTTGATCTTTCTATTACAAGACATAATGGTTCTAATACTCCACAGAAATTGCTCAGCGACTGACTTCAATTGGAGTTGTTGGTACTAGGACATTCTTAATGTGGGATAAGGTTCCTTTTTTGTGCTGCTGGGTTTCTGGTTTAGGCTCTGATTTTTCATTGGAAGGGAAAATACTTATCAAAGGAGACCTCCTATAAATGGGGAATTTAGTGAAAATTCAGGATTGATTCAGGACTTTTTCTGGAAATACTGTACTTAGGGCAGGCATTTCCTAGGTGAAATGTTACCTTTTTTCCTTGCTCCAGTCATATATTTTGCTGTTCGGTATATTGTATTTGTGTACATTTTCCCTGTAAAAGTCAGTTTATGTACCTGCTGTATCTCAGCAGTCATTTTGTTTTGAGAAAAACAGTGTCACCTATTCAGGATAGTTTTCTATGTGTCATTAGTCTGCTTTGTATTTTTAGCTTTTAAAAAGAAATCACCTCATTTCTCCCCTTATACTCGTAGTCTTTTGTAGGAATATCATTAGACAGGTATATTTTTTCCTAGAGATATAACCTGCAACTTACTCTCCATAACCACAAAGATACAGGTGTTGTCTCTCTCAGCCATACAAGAAATATGACATTACAAGTTACTACACAGAACCACTGTTAGAAATAGCATTTTTGGCTATTTTTCTAGTATGATGAAAAAGACAATATCTGTCCACTCGTGTTTTGTTTTTAGGAACTGCTTTCAGATAGAAATGTTTAAAAAAATAATAATAAAAAATTCTGCCTCCAAGCTCCCCTCCGAGAGGAGCCAGTTTATGAGTTTTCAAAATATGTCAGCTTTTACATACAAAGATTGAAATCCACTGACTCCCCACCACCCTAGCAATCTAGTTTCCACTTAGTAAGCTAAGAAGTAGCTCTGTATGTAGGAATTTACCTGCTGTTAGATGGCGTTTCAGAGCACTGGGTTCATACCTTCTTTAACTTTCAGCCTGTGGCCACAGACATTATCCAAGGTGCCCTAATAATATTTATAGTGGACTTCTTCTATGATGGTTTTCATTACACACTAATTTTAGGAAGTTTAATGACGTATTTCTGTGCTGTCATTATATGAAATTAACCTTTGTTTTAGCTTGGCTTTTATTGTTTCCCTTCAAAATAGCAAATTAATTACTGGTGGTGAAATGTGATGCAATTTCATTTCCTGCCTTTGATGGTGTAACTGCTGTAATGAGTTAACTGCTCAGCAAATATATCTTGCATGGCACTGTTGCAGTTTGACAAAATTTATGTTGTTGGTTGAGGGAGCTGCTGGAGATGTACTCAAGGCTCTCCAAAATGTGATTGAGAATATCAGGAGAAATCTTTACAAAAGATGTGATTGCTCAGATTTATCTGTTACACTAGATAGCTTTAAAGCATGCAATATGTACAAAAGGTGGAGTGCTGCAGAGCTATTCAGAAACGGCAGCACAGCTATGGGATGTGGCCAAGGGACTAATTCATTTGTTCTAGCTACATATATTTTAAATATAAAGGAATGATTACCAGTGTCAGGTATTTTATATGATGCACATTAATTTTGAGAAGAGGAGAGGATAAAACTCAAGAACTCCTCTGTGCCTTGGATTTAAAGACAAGATGCAGAGGACTCAAAGGAATAGGCAGGCAAGACACATAGTTCTTTACCCTAAATTTTAAAAGCAGATGTTTTGTCAGTTCTGGATGTAAAGTGTGAATTCCCATGTCAAATCTTAAGCACTATATTTCTGAAGTTCTGATCAATGGCTTTGCAAAAAAATGTTGGTAACTGCATTTATTCTGCCACAGTTCTGTGCTGTTCTTGTCAAGCTTTATGGATAATCTTACGATCTGAGTGATGATTATAATTGCTCTCTGCATTTATTTATTAAGCTGAAAAACATGTATCTTTTATACTTTACAGAAATAAATCTGCTGCTTTGGAAATATAATAAGGAAAAATGGCTGAATAATGAAGAAAAACTACACAGAACTAAATAAGTATTGCACAGTGCAGAATTTACTAATGGTATGCAGAAACTCATCAGCTCAGATGTATCGAACCTAAAAGCATGCATGTAAGTTTGATAATTTATATATGAAAAGAATATAAAGATCTTGAATTCACATGTCCATACTTGATAACATTTACTTTGGATGTAATATCACTCCCTCTGTTATTAAGTGAAAAGCTACACACACCTCATTGCATTATTTATGCAAGTTGTCAATTTACTTCTAGACTTTTGGCCAGTTTTCTGCGTAAAATCAAATACACCTTTGTTGAAAATATTGGAAAAATTATAGGAAATGGAACTAGGTGTTTAGCTAGTTAAAATTAGGGCTTGTGAAGAAGGCAGAAGGAAGTGTTGAAAGACTCAAATTCAGATGCAGACAGAATGTTATAATGGCAAAAGTGGGGAATGATTAAAAAAGGCAGAAAACAAAGAAATTACTTAAATTCAGCCTTTAGTTTTCTTTGTTCTGTATTTCATCTTATTTACAAATATTCTCAATGAAACTGCATTATATTACTGGACAGAATGCAGAGATTGAGTCCAACTTTTAGAAATGAATATACTTCATGTAGTCAGGAGCCACTGCTTAACACAGTGCTGTATGCTGTCTTAAGTGGGAATGAGAAGTGTGTTCATTGTCTTATTTCTTAAACCTTGCTGATTTGGTAGAGATATTTAAGCCCCATAGTCTGTATGTAGAGCTTGCTTTTACCATTTTCTCCTGGTGTGAAAACTTAGTTCACAAGGAACAACATTAAACAGCTGAGAGAGGAAAGCTGTGCAAAAATTGTAAGTGCAATGTATCTCCATATTTCATCTCTGCATGTTGTTCTGTGATGATGAGTGCCTCTTTAAATAGGGAGTAATTGAATGGACAGAGATTCAGTTGTGCTGAGATGACATACAGGCTAAAACCATGACCATTTCAGCTTACTGAAGATCTGCAAGTAAATTTAGCTGTGCCTGACTTACTTCTGACTCTTCTGAGTAAAGAGCTAAGAGTGAGCAATTTACTCTGCTGTCTTAGGTAACAGTGATGGCCCTTCTGTCAGTAGTATTTCTCATCAACAGCGCAGATGTAAGTGAACTGTATCACACTATACAGTATCAGTTTACACACACTCATGAATTTCCACTCTCCAGTACTTGTGTTGTGAAGTATCAGTCCTTCCGTTTCGTTGCTTGATCCTGGTCATCTTAAGGATAATCATTTCATTTAATGTCAGGGCAAAGGGACATGGCAAAGCTATTGTTCTGAGGGATGTTCATCCAGGGGGGAATATGACATTTCTGCAAGACTGTCAGAGCCCTCATGGAGTGTTAAGATTATTTACGTGGCTGAGCTGCAGAAAAATGTACATTAACTTAAAATATGGGATATAGCTATAATAAAGAGTTCCAGTTTATTTGATCAGGGAGAAAACCTAGATAAAGAAAACCCCTGGGTGTTTTTAAAATGTTCTTTAATGCTTTTTATACTCCTTAAGATGCAGTGAAGGTCAATGCAGCAGGAAATATCTTCATTGATTTAGATAAACTGTACCTCTTTACAGTGTATTCTGTTTTCCTTTTTATTCACTTGAAGAGCTACTATAAGACTTTACCTTAGGCTGTCAGGCAATGTGCAAATATTTCATAACCCCTGGTGAGGTTATTAGGTTGGCATATCTCTTGCCCTTTAGGGTAGGTACTTCCACTAAGAGCCCTTTCCATTTGTTGTTATCGTGGTGCTTGCATTATAAGGATATATTTCTGCTAATAATTGATTTCTTTTGCATTTTATTAACTTATAAACCAGAATAATATTAAAGTTAGTTTGACTTTAGTATAGAAATGAAAATAAAAATATTTCTTCTTTCATATTTTATTTGTATGTTTTCATGGTTGCTCTGAGTAACCATTTCTGACTAATACCGCAGGGTTTATACTGCATAGCAGAATACTGAGACTGAATAATAATAAGACAATGTACATATGTAGTCAGCAAATTTGATGGCATCTACTAACAACAAAATGCATTTTAGGAAATCCCAGTGGTGAGACAATGCTCCTATGAACTCAACAGAAGTTTTGAGGCTTGCATCACTTTCAATCCAAATGCAGAAATTATTGCTATAAAAGCAATCTTGCTTAATAGCTAGTTAAAAAAAAAATATATCTATGTATGTATACATGTATATCTGTGTATTTATGCATGCATATCTAAATAGTTACAGATTTTCAAGGATAAAGACATGCAAACACTGTACTATGGCTGGACTTTTTAATAAAAATATTACAGGACCTTCTTATCCACTTCAGTGGTAAAGCACGAGTTGTAGTACTGGAAGTTGCTAGAGTTTTCACGTATATACCTGCAAAGATTTTTGTTTGTAATAGACAAATGCAAACTTGTCAAGTCTCATGCAGTCAGTTTAATATGCCTGTGTTTGTTGCCTTCTTTCTAGCTGCGGAGTTACCAGGTTTACAAATGCTCCTGTGCTTTCACCTATGTTTTGTGCAGGTGATGGTACTGCATGCACACCATTGAGCACTTGTCCTCCTGGGGATTATTGTATCCTTGGAGGATAAACAGACAGCAGTTTATTGCCATAGTCCCTTCAGTTGCAACTGACTATACCCAAGTATATATGGTGGAGATTAGGAATTGCTGTGACAGGAATGTTTGAAAGATAGATTCCTGCAGTTTCGAACTTCAGACTTGACTGTACTGGATTGACAATGCATTTTGCCAATGATTAGTTCTTAATGCTTGTCAGTAAATATCACTGCATATACAAAACAATCAGTCCTTAACAAACTTATACTAATTTAACCCCAAGTATGTTATACTACTGAACTGATGTAATTTTGATTAGCACTGATAGCTCTGGTCCTTGAAAGCTCAAGGTGGCCAGTCTCAAGAACTCGTTAATGAAGGAAATCCCAGCATTCTTCATGCATTGTTGATGTTTTATGCTCCTCTGACCCCTTCTCAGCAAGGAAGTGGGTGATCCCATCTGACTGTGCCATCATAATTTTATGACCATTACTTCTGGTTTCCTTTATTCTTTTGTTTTCAATGTGATCAATATAGAGAAAATGTAGGAAAAGTTCATGCTTGGAAGTGTATTGTAAATTGGTGTATTTAAAGTGCTATATAGATTTTTTCATAGTCAGAAATTAACAGAACCAAGGCAATAATACCATAGAACATTTGCTGAAAGGAATATTCAAAATGTATAATAAAATTTTCTTTTCAAAGTTATTCCTTACAGACTGAAGGATCTCTAAAGATAATGAAAGTTAATGCAAGAAATTATTTTTAACTTGTACCAACTCTAATGAAAAATTGAAATACTAATCTAAAGGAAAAAAATAATGTGAATAGTTTTCTGTTGAGCCTAGTGAGTTGAACTGGCTCCATAAATATTGGAAAGAGTGTCAGCTGACTTGAGTAAGGTAGTAGGACCATGTTTGCATGGACAAGACTAAGAGAGGTGTGGAGAAGTGAACTTCATCCAGGAAGAATTCAGATGAATTTGGCCATCTTATGGAACTTCCCTCTGAGATGTATATTTTTTAAAACTGTAGATTTTACATCTTACAGAACAGTTCGTTAATTAGAACAAACCTAGAGAGAATCTCTCCTGCCTCCAGTGTTAGTCAGGAGTGGTTCCAAATAGCTGGAAGAGGAACCCAAATTTGTGTCTCTTCCAGAAAAGGTGTAACCTTTTGTGCAAAATGGATGTGCACTAGATATTGAGGCTTGTTTTGTTTGAAATCTCTTGGTATCACCTCAATGGAGCAACATTTTTTTCTGTAATTGAAAGCTTTTTGTGGGATAGGAAATAACTTTTTGTAGGCCCAGCTGGAGCGGTGATGTTGAGAGTGCAGAGAAGTTGTTTTTATTGAAAAAGTTAGATCTCTGAAACAGCTTAAAACTTGCAGTAATTATCTGCATTCTTTATCTTTGCTTTTGATACCCACTGAGAGGACACAAGAGAATTTATGGCTTTTTTAGACTCTGGAAGCTGCATTGCTATCCTTTGCTAGTGTCTGGTGGCTTTTCATAGGCCAGGTATGCTATAACCCTTTCTGTAGTTCAACCAGTTTCCCCACATCATTCCTGACAAAGTACACTTAGTTTGTACAGTTTCCCATAGCAAAGATTTTATAAACTCAAGCTCATAAATAAAACATTATAAACAAACATCTTCAGGTTAATTCTTTAGAGTGCTTTTAATGGTAATAGAGATTTTGGTCTTAAATCACATTGAATCACATTTTAACCTTAGTTTAGCCAACAGAAAGGAAAGTTAGATGAATTTACAGTTAGCCCACACTACTAAATTCATATTTGGGAACCTATTGAGCTACTACAATCAGTTTGAATCTGTCAAAAAACAGCTGTAGTGCCTAAAAATTCAGAGACATATAACTGGTTGAAAGTCAGCGCTAAGAATTAGAAATTCTCACAGTACTGCCATCATTTCTGAGGACAAGAATGAATCTGGATCTTGGCACTTTTCTGCTTTGATGTGATTTTTCTTGTGGTTCCAACTGTTTTCTGGAACTATTCCTTGAGATTACATTTCCAAGACACAGTTTAGAGCTCAGGATTGCAAAAAACTTAGGTTTTTTCCTTACTTCTGAGAGAATAATTATTTCAGTTTTGATTTGTGTGACTGCATGAAATGATTATTAATATCTTAAAAGTAGATATCATAATTTTGTTGTTTATTAAGTCTATAATTACTTAGCTGTCCTTTAAGACTTTCAGGGGAAGGAAACATTTCCCTTGTGTTGCTATTCATTTTCCCAACCAAATATTACTACAAGTAACCTATATAGACTTTTTTCCCTTTGTGTGATCTGTGCCTATTAGTGAGATGAAAATGCTCGAAAGTCCATTAATATGATTGACTGCATGTGTATGTGAATGAATTTATATATGCTCATGGGCATAGGTTTAGCTGCATTTGTTAAGGACAATGCAGAGTTGGAAAGGAGGATTCTGATATTGTGGAATCATAATTTTGCAAAGATGAGTGGGGACTTTGAACCAGTAAGAACTAGAGTGATGGAAAAATATGATTTCTCATAAATTTTATTTGGAGATACCATGTGGCTCCAGTTCTGTTGCCTCAAAGCATTCTGGATGTTCTCTAAACTGCAGTCTCTAATTTCAGCCACAAATGGCATCCTATGGTACTTTCGTATATTGCTAGGTAAAACAGATTTCGATATGTTATTCTGAAACATTCTGGTATTATCTAAGCCTTTATCTATTGCTACAATAGTCATAGATAAAATGAAATGCAGAAAATGGATATTTTTTTGCAAGAATTAGAGATGGTTTATGAGGAACTGTTTTGCATGATGTATGAAATGGAAGATATATCAAGTTCCCACAGAAATGTTTTCAGTTACACAGGTGTCTTACCATTGACCTTTCCTGCTACTAGATTAATATAGGGAAATATTTATACTCAATTGTCTGGTGTGTTATTTAAAAGACAGCAAGACAGTTGTGGGTTTTAATATTTCCAGAATATGAGTCTTAAACCAGTAGTGTTATGGTAAAAAAAACTGTTTAACTGTTGATCAGAAATGTCATATCTAGAGTCCATAAAGAAATTGAAAAAAATCAGAAATAAATAAACACTCATGTTGAAAATTAAGTAATAAAAAAAATCAGACAAGATTTGTAAAAAAAAAAAAAAATAAAAAAAATTACTGTACAGATTCTGTACCTTAGAATAGGAAAAAAAATACTTAAAAACCAGCTAAATTTATTTTCTGGACTTTTATTTAAGCAGTCTTTGTACATAACATTCAGTGGAGTATATGATAATATAAAATTCTATTTGTTTCTGAAGCTTTATTCCTGCTACTGTCCCTTTTCTACTTCTGCAGGGTGTTTTTTTAAGGAATCTTGCCAGGCCACTGGCAAGAATAAGGAAGTATGATTCTTATTTGCAGCCTTTGGAGATCATTTGAATATTTTCAGGGTGTGCTGAAGGATTACATCTACAGCCATTATCTTCACAAAGTATGATGTCATCTACCATTGTGCATATTGACTTGTTTCAGAGTTAGTCATGAGTTCTGGACCACTGGGTTTTGTCATATTGTTGCTTATTTAGCTTTTATAAAGGCTGTTTTGATAAATGTGCAAGGTGGTAGATATTTTATCAGCTGAACTTTTAGTATTTTGCCTCCAAAAGATGAAGGGTAAGGATGGATTTGTAACTTGTCACAGATAGGCTTCCTTCTGGTATTATTATACATGAGTGCCATTTTTAGTTGTTTGAGAGAGAGAAGTGACAAATCATTAAAAGAATCTGAGAAAGTGCATAACATTTTCAAACAGATGAAATTAAAAGGAGGTCGAATTTGGGGGCTGGTGGCCCTGAAAGTGTCCCTTTAAATAATGTAATGAGATTCCAGTGGATGTTTGTGCCCTTTGTGAGTTTTCTTTAAAAACATAGCAGGTTCCAGCCTATTTGTAAATGCGTTAACTGCAGTTCCTTCTGTCTTCAAAGGCTGCAGATTTGGAAGAGAAGATGAAAGCCATTGTAAGAGAGTGTTTGAGACTTTCAGTCCTGTCTTTGCCCTTGTTTTTTACACTCCACAGGCATCGCAGTGGTAGAATACACAGTGGGATACCTGCTTTAAAGGCCTTATTTTACCTTTAAAAGCTATGCTGCTGACAGTGCATTTTTAAAAAGGTCTTGAACTTGAACTGGCAAAAAGGTCTATATATGAAATACAAAAAGTTTGATTTTTTTTGTTTTCTTTCTGTCTGAAGTTTTCAGTGGGTTGAAAGGTCCTGTGAATTGAATGACCTATCCAACAATAGCTTTTGTCAACACATTATGTGGATTCAAATGAGTCTTACTCATAGTGATGATCATTTAGTTTGGCTGTGGTTTTACCTATGTGTCTGAAATATGGCTTTAAGCATAATTCTTTCTTCTTTTTTCTTCTTCTGGAACTATTGCTAAGAGTGTAGCTATATGCACTGGAACATAATTATGTACAATAAACAAGGTTAAAGCGAGTCGTACATGGAAGGAATCTTTGGTCTTTGGAATGGCTGTTTTTTGCAGATATGCAACATTCAATTCCTGTTTTGTTTTTCTTAGTAGATGACTTAGGTATCTGGCCTGAATTTTGATGGTTCAGATTGTTTTCTATATCAAAACTAGCTAGGGTCTATAATGGTAATATTTCTATTTATTCACATTTTCTGTTGAAGTGTTGCCCAACGCACCTCTAACTAATACTAATTTGATAGGTCTGTACTAATATTAAATATCCATCTCTGTCAGATATGCGTTATACAGCATTTAAGTTTCCATGTTGAATATTACTTGTCTGCAGCTATTGCTTCCTCTAACTTGTGCTGGTACATTTAATAAAAGATAAAAATAATAAAAACATCCTAATAGAGAGGGCTCTTGTTGAATTCAACTGGTTTGTATTCTTCACAACTGATCTCTGTGCTGTTCATATCAAAGCAGTGCAGGCTGTTATCTCTGACAAAAGACTGATATATTATAGTGTTTGTTCCCTGCGTATATTTAGCTTACTAATAGGCTACAGAGTTATTCCAGTTCTTGAGAAGTTTGAGGTCTGAATTGTGAAGGGCAGGTGTTATCAGCTCCCGCTAAAGTCTTCAGGAATTGAAAGTACTCTTCACTACCTTCATATCCATAGCCATTATTGACACAGTTATTTTCCTTTTTTTTTTTT
>JBAFWW010041800.1:42263-63822 GCA_036873685.1 Agapornis canus
TGGAACTAGATCATCTTAAGGTCCTTTCCAACCCTAACTATTCTATGATTCTATTCTATATTTAACAAAATATTATTTATCAAATAATGAAGTGTGTATTATTTTTTAAGAAGTTCCAGCTCACATTTAAAAGGCATAATTAATACATGTGTACTTAGCTGTAAAGCTTCATTATTATATAAATGGTTGCAGATAATTTGTATGCTGCTTCATCTGGCCTTTGACCAGCATTATGATAGCAGGTGCTGTGAAAGAGATGTAGGACACAGAAAAAGCAAATCTTATATTTAGAAAAATCCTTCTCTGCTCCATCATCTGCTTTAGAAATCTTCAGGTTGAACCTCAGATGTCTGACATAGAATATTAGTAAAATAATGGTCTCTTGCAAATTTGTTGTCTGGATCGCAATTCAGACGCCAACCCTGTGTTCAAGACTGTTCAAATCTGGGATGGACTTAAGGCTATCTTTTATTGGTAGCTTTGTTTTCCACAACTAACATTCCTCCAACATTGCTGACAGCCACGAATATCTAGTGCAAGGAGGATTATATGACTCTCCTGACCAACTGAATTTTCACTTTAAATTGGACAGAGGCGGGGGAACCTAAGAAGAAAAAATATAGTGGAGGAAATGTGGAAGGGGCATTAGAGCCTGCTATAGACGCAAATAGAGGTACGGTCTCATTAGATGCCTTCTGGTTCTTAACTTTGTACCCAGGTCTCCAAGGTGAATGGCTAATAATTCATTTCACTATCTATTCTTTTGAAAGCTCTGGAGGTTACTGAGGAGCTATGATGGCAATCTCTTCCAGTGTTTACTGTTAAATTGGAATTGGATTCTAGGTCTGACAGGTTGAAACCGATGCAGATTTGTACCTTCATTGCCTTCTCTCTTGGCTGTCTACCTGAAGCACTGTAATGCCCTCTGGTAAACTGTTGTAATCATAGATGGTTAAATGGTAACTTCTGTGCTTTTTCTCCTAATTACTGTTTCTTCCCCTCCCTTCCATCTTCCTGCTTCAGAATAGGAGGACACAAACTTTACTGGGTTTGGTGTTAAAAGGAATTAACCTCTCTCTGTCCAGAAGCCCAGATGCAGAAGTTGGGCCTTAGCAACTGGGATTTTTAGGCCTTCTTTGCTCAGGAAGGAGAGAACTAAGGCCTAACACAGGAGGCATCACTGTAGGCACAGAGAACACTTTGATTTAACTTATCTCTTTCAGAGGAGCTCATATTGAACTCACTGACTGTGCCTGACTCCTGATGCTATATATCTTCTTTTTCCTATTTTCATTTCTCAGCACTGTCTACTGGTGCTGGTTGTTGGACATCTCAAAGGACATGTACTGTTCGTGTCCCTTTGCAAGCTTTATTAGGACCATCCACAGTACTCTCATCTGCTTGAGGTGAGCTTAGGATGTGAATTTAAATTGAACATATGGCAATGTGTCAGACTTAGTATTGACTTCAATTAGACTTGTATTAGCCTGGGAAACTTGGGCAAAGCATTCCTTAATTAAAATGAAGCCAGCATGATCCCCAAGCAGGGAGTCCAACTCTGTTCTGCTCTTATAAACATGCACTCTGTATTTGATACTATCTTCAAATCAGAGAGGGCTGAGGAAGTTTTATGAATGAGAAAAATCACAAATCAGTTCTACTATTGTCAGGATTTGCCTGAAGTTTTTGATAAAGAGATAGATAACTAATTTTAGGGTGATTTTCCCTGTTTGCATGAATGTCAGTATAAGAAAATGTAGTGGGTTTTAGCTGTCTCTATCACCAGGCTATGCATACCCATTGTGAATTTGTGCCACACACTTTTGATATTCCCTATAAAGCTTGGAGGTATCATTCATAAACTGACAGACGTTTCATTTTGCAAGCTCAGGTTTCAGTATCAAGGTGAAGATTTGCTTCAACATGGCATGAGTGATTTGCAGAGATAATTATTTTAGTTAACAAGGTTAAATGAAATGCCAGTTGTTACTGTGAGACTTTAGTCACCAGTTAACTTTGAGTGTTCTGGCACTGTAAGTAGCACAGGGACTGAGCTTGCTCAGTCCCTGGAATAGCAATCCTTTCAGTTCATAAATTAGATCATTTTAATTGCTCATGAAGTGCATAGAAAACATTATTTGCAAAGATGTGAGTAACTGCTTCTAAGCAGCTGTGACATTTGTTCTATTTTCAGAAAATCTAGAGGGTTTTTATTTTCCTTTTCAGTGTTGGGATTTTATTTTCCTTCTCAGAAAGCACACATTGAAATAAAATTAATTCATCATTTATGATTTTGTTAGATTGGGCTTTTACAACATTGTATTTATTTTTAAAATGAATGTCTTATGCAGTCAAGTCATAAAATAACATCAGATTCAGGATTCCCAACAGAAAATAAAATAGATCCATGTCAGTGAATAAACTTTTATAAAATTTAAGCACTTATTTTGCTAAAGTTCAACTGTTTTCTGAAACAAGGGAGACTCAGACACACCTGCAACATTGAAGAGAGTGGGAGAAATTCCTTTCTGTTGCTTTTTTTAATGAGAAATTATATTTATGAAATGATTTTAAGTCTTATTTATATAAAACTAAGTTACTAGACCTATTTTATAGAAAAAATAGTGTGAGAATATGTGTTAAAATAAGTATTTTGATAGCATGACCATTTCAAAACAGTGAATGAGGGGAAAGCAAGACATTGGTGGTGAAGTTCAGTGCCAAATTATGCATTTGCAGAGTTCCCATTGACTGGCACTAGGGGATTCTTCTAAACAGGGTTTTGCTCAGAGCTTTATGAATAATGGAGCTTACATTTGAAAAGAACAATTCTTCTCATACAAAATTTTAAGGAGGGGCATTTCTCGTGAGTGAGGTAAAAAGCTAACACACTGATTTTATCCTTTCAGACACAGGCATACTGGGAAATAGTTCTGTAAGTTAGAAATTTTTAGATCCATATTTGGGAATCAATTTTATGATTGATTTAGAGCCTTGCTCTAAAAATTGAAGGTAGTAAACTAATACAACGTGTTATCTGCAATCTCTTCTTCCAAATTTCTTGGAAGAGCTGATAGTAAAATAAGTTTAAATGGGGACAAGAGTAAACACTACAACTCAGTTTTTCTGATTTGAAGTCAAAAGAATCCTCTAATGCTAAAGAAGATAACTTCTGAAATGTTTTTTTGGGCCAATTGCATTTATTTCCAAGTTTTGTTACTGCAAGAAAGGATGGTGTTTCTCTGTTGCTTGCTTGCCTGCCAAACTTAGTAAATTATTAAGAAATAGGATTTATTTTCTTAATAAGTAAAATTTTTCAGCAGTCACCTTGGAAATAAAATGGCCAAACTGGAATAATGTACTTTAAATGGCAGAATGTAAATGAAAGAATATGGGAAAATAAAAGAATATGAATTTTCTATTATAAAAAGTCACTATATTTCTATTGAGCTTGAACTGCATTAGTTAGTTTTGTCAAATCTAGCATATGCAGCAATTTGTTCATCTGATGGATGTGAAACACATCATTTGTTCTCCTTTTTTAATTACTTTACAGTCGCATACTTCACTGTACAGTAGCTAGACTATGATTTCTTTTGGACAGCCTCATTTGAATTTGTAAGTTGGCCATTATTTTAAGGCTTTTGGGGGATATTGTACTGTAATTATAATAACAGGAAAAGCAAAATATTTTCTCTAGCCTGAAATGGATTCATGGGCTGCTGTTATGCCCAGTTGAGACTGAGAACCAGCTGATTCACATCTCTTCTGGGCATGGGGCCATTTCTAGTATATTGGATTATCATGGCTGCAATTTAAAAAAAGAAAATAAAAAAAGAAGTGGTTGTGATGTACAAAGTGCTACTTCCAGAGAGCATTGCGTGATTCTAAAAGATGATCTTTTCAGGAAAGAAAGAGGAGAATGGGCAGGGTCGGTGTTTGAGAGGTAGGTTTGTTTTGAGGTAGTTTTGTTTGAGGGTAGTTTCGTTTTTTTTAATGAAAATTTGAAGCTTTTTTTAAAAAATTAGTTTTTTAAAAATATTTTGATCAAAATCCTATTTTGGTGAATTTTAGTTATGCTGTTCTTTATCAAGTAGATTTTAATGTCATTATTTCCATGTTAAAGGCAGGAAGCTGGTAACCTGCACAGAGAATAGTGTCTCCTCAGCTTTGTATGGTTTATAGATAAGGAAGTTGTCCATTTCTTTGTCATTATAGGTAGAGTAAATCTTTTTTTCTTTTGCTGTAAGGACAATATTTGTTTAAATCCTTGCTGTTGAGAGCATGAACTGTCTTGTTCATTCAGTGGAGGTAGGGTGTCTTTCAGAAAGGTTTGCTTCCCCTGTAACTTCATTTTGGTTCTTGCTTATTAAAATGAACAGAAAGAAGACGAGATAAGAAAGTTCTTGGGTATTTTTACTGATTTCCAATATACTAAATGTTTTAAAATACCATCTATGACAATCAAGCAATTGAAATGAATCTGTGTTTTTTTATTGTGATTAAACTGCTAAGCTTGAGATTTGAAGTTTGATGAATCCAGGTTGTGATTTTGTTTATAAAATTCTGGGTTTTTCTAGGAATTTATCTTGTTCATATTAAGATATCTGGCTAGGATGATGATCTGGTAGAGACTGGGATTCAGATGGTACTGGTAGCCTCTGTAGCAGCAAAAGTGTACCATAGGGAAAAACTATGTCTAATTACTGCAATTCTGGAAAGGCTCTCAGAGTTTTGGGACATAAGTTGGATATAAGTTCTGTGATTAATCATTGTGATAAAAAAAATGAAAACAACGGATCCAAATATGATTCTCACTCTGAAAATAGAGAAAGCTCTTCCAAAGTTATATTCAATATGAATTCTAGCAGGAGTGTCTGTAACAAAAGCTCTCTCTCTGTAATCTTGCATGATTAAGATTTAAACAAGAGCAACTGATGAGGACAGTTTCTTGTCTTCCAGTAATCTTGCAAGTATAATAATGCTAAAGAAGTTTCGATTCAGAAACATTTCAGCTGACAATATAAACCAGTTTGTAAACCTATTCTTACTTCAAATGACTTTTATGAGTCTTCTAAATATCTTCATATATCACAGAACATTATCATAACTCATTATTTGCCATGAATGGCATAGTGCAATGCCTTTATATACTTTTAGCTTCATACTAATTTTGAGACATTAGCAGTCTTGTGCTACTCCCCCTGCCCAGCTAAAAGCCACATTTGCATTAGATTTTATTGTCTGCTATCTCAGTTATTTGCTCTGACATATATTCCACATTCTTTTTACTGTTACTTTGTTTGCCTCACTGGACTCTTTTGAAATAGTGTGTCAGCATGATGTTCAGATATGTTGGTAAAATATCATCACAAAAATATCTGCTTGTATTCTACTGAGAATACAAAAAGTTTCACTCAGACATTTGATATATGAAGCTCTATACATAATCTTGAAAAGAAAGCATATGCCCAATCTTTCAGCCAGTGTCATAAAATACAGTTCTGACATCTCAGATGTAGCAAACTTGTCCTGCATTATGCACTTAAAAGTGTGTAATCGTCTGATCTCATTGAAACTTTTAAGGTCTGATGTGTCTACTCTAAAATATATAGCCATGAAAATATCTGAATTATGTCAGCAGTGACTGAGGTGAAGGTAAGCAACAGGGGAGAACAGAGAGAAAGTCTTGTCTGTCTAATTGACATCAGCTTGAACAAGATCAGTGATAACTCTATTCAAGCTCATAAACTGAGATCAGCACATGAACTCAGAAATAGCACTTTCTAAATATCAGTAGAGAAATACACACAAAACTTGAATTCAATCAATGTTAGAGCAAGCGGGCTCACAACATGCCAATGGACCCACAGTAATCTGTGTGAGTTTTCTGCTGAAGATAGTACAAATTGTACAACTTATGTCAGTTGATATATAGGGGACATTTTTGGATGCTGTTTCTATTGACTTAAAAGTTTGCTGAGTGCTGAGTGTCTATGGTGTGCCTCCTCTGCATCTTTCTAACAAGTTCATCTTAGTGCCTGTAACCTCCTTTAAAAAACAAACCAAACCAAACCAAAAGAACCCCCAAACCAACAAAAACCAAACAAAACCCAAAAACTGTCTCCAATAACTAATTTGCTTCACATAAAGTACAATGGCTGATACTACTTGAAATTCTATCTTGCATACCTCTCTTTCTCCATGTATATTGTCATTATTGGTTTTCCTTTTAAAAGAGAAACTGATGTGATATATTATTAGCTACAGAAGACATGGCAGCAGTTAGTTTGTTGAATTTGAAGTTTGAGGATGGTGGTATTGTGAGGACCTTTGGTTTCATAAAGGAGGATATGGCCTCTTCTTTCTCTCATGCATGCTAGAGAGTGCTTCCTTTATGCCTGCTTGCGTCATAATTAAAGCTGTCTGTGTATAAAATTGCATGGCAATTCTGTGCACTACTGTCAGAACTAATTTAAACATGCAGGTTTTTCTCATTTTGAGAGAAACAGATTTAAAAAATAGGGAGATATAAATTGAAATTTGTCAAGTTCTTAATATGAAAAAAGTTCTGGGATAGAGCAAACAGCAATTTTCCAGTACCACAGAGTATTTCTTTTAATATTCCCTGTTTTCTTATTTATTTGGAACAATAAATTTTCATTCTTTGTCAATCTTAAAACAGTTTATAGTTTCTCAGTAACCAGTGAGCCAATCATAAAACGAATTTCCCTGATCAGATGCTGAGGAATCTGTTTCAGCAGTCTCTGGGAGACTTTGAGCTTCATTGTCTTCCAACCTTTACCACATGCTCAAATTTTGAGCTCTGGAGAAAAGACTTTCAAGGAGAAATAAGCCATCAAAAGAGTTGCTTAAAAAAAGACTTATGAAAAAGTTGATAAGAAAACCTGTTGTCTTCCTCTTTTCAAAGTGTTTTGTTTCAAGGTAAAAAGACCAGTTCAATCATACTGAATTCTAAACCCTTCATTGTGTATCATCTGATGTATAGTTTCCTATTAATTTTGAAGCAGTTGGATGTCTCTAAACTGTTCTGTTGTGAAACCAAGGCAAAAGTTAACAAACCTGGTTTGTTTTGGGTTTTGTGTTGAGGTTTGTTTTGGCCAAAGTTCAACTTTGAAGTAGCAAAGCCTATAGATATGGATGTTCTTGCCTATATAACAAAAATTAAACCTGATAATAATGGAGTGAGTTTAAAGGCCATACTAACATATTGAGAATCAACATATTGCTGGATTATTTTACAATTACCATCATTACAACAGTCAGATGTCTATCATACGTACATCATAAACTCTGATAATATTTATCTCGAGTAGCAGAACATAGTATTTATTATTAGTATTTTGACTCTTCATTAGGAACTGTAGTGACAGGACAAGGGGGAATAGGTTAAAAATTAAAAAGGGGAAGTTTAGATTAAGTTTAAGGAGGAAGTTCTTTACTGTAAGGGTGGTGAGGCGCTGGAATGGGTTGTCCAAGGAAGCTGCGAATGCTCCATCCCTGGCAGTTTTCAAGGCCAGGTTGGACAGAGCCTTGGGTGGCATGGTTTAGTGTGAGGTGTGCCTGCCCACGGCAGGGGGATTGGAACTAGATGACCTTAAGGTCCTTTTGTAACACTAACTATTCTATGAGATTCTATGATTGTTTTGTGTGTTAGTCTCAAAATTTTTTGTCCTGGATGCATGGGATTTGTAGAAATGCAATATTATTCATTTTGTCTAAAAATTATAGGATCTACTCAGTACTTATTTGCACATCTTTCTAAAGCACTGTTCATAAAAGAGTTTATAGTTTAAGTTACGTGTGTCAGTCTCAAATATTTCACAGTATTTAATGCATCATTAGCATCTATCCTTTCACACTGATATCCCAGAAGAGATAAATTTTCTGGCAAATTTTTGAATATATTGAATGATTTTTTGTGAAATGTCAAAAGAAGGTGACATATTATAAGAAAGAAAAGTGCCTTCAAGGAATGTGGTTATGTTATGTTTTTCTTTGAGCAGTCATGTTTTTGATATTTACAGAAAAAGATATAACAGTTTGATTTTTCTTTAAATTTTTTTTAAAATTCCAATTCCTTGAATGTTGAAAAACATCAAAATTCTTGATGCCATCTAACACCAAGATTTATATTTTGTTTAAAAACAAAAGCGTGATCTAGTATTCTTATGAAATCAACTTGATCTTCCCTTCTAAAGTCTTTCTTTTCAACTTGTGATATTATCACTTACCTTTCTTTTCTTTCCTTTCAGTTTAGCCTTAAAATATCCGTAGTTTTTCCTTTTCAGAGGCAGAATTGTCTAACTTTTTTCATTCCTGTTCTTGTTTCTTGTATTATCCATAGCCAGGAGAAGATTATTTGTTTATTCTTGGGGAAAGAAGGCTCTGCTGCTGACAGATGTTTGACTCTATATAATTGCAAGAAATCTTGCCAATTCTCACAACTGGGTAATAGGGTAGGCAATTTTTTATAAATAAAGTTTCAACTTGACTCTGCTCACATTCATTACAAAGAATATGAACTGTGTTCTTACTTTGTTGAAAAGGGGAATTTGATTTTGTACAGATATTAATTTTTCAGGGTTTTTGTCTCAATGTCTCCAGAGTCTGGGCCATCAACTCCAATGCTGTTCTAGAGGATAGTTGAGTACTCAAAAGTGGATAAAATGAGCAGAATGACAAAAAGGAAAATAGCAGAGCATAGGTTGGCATATATTTGAGTGGCATGATTATACAAAATTGCAAATCAATTAAAGAATACTTTTTAAAATCAGGTTTTGCATAACTTAGAAGTTAACTGAAAAAAAGGACTATATTCTTTAGCTGTGATTTGGTTCCTTTCATTCAGTAATCACTGCATCATCTTACAAGTAGAGCTAGTAGAAGCATGTTCTGAATAACACTGATCTACATACCACTTTGAAGACCTGTGTTGTTTTATTAAGAATATGTGACAGAGTTAGTCCTGGAATGAGTTCTAGCCGCAGCTTAAACCTGAAGATTTTACTTATTTCTAATTTCAAGTTAGTTTGTTTTGGAGATGAAGAGCTGTGTCTTCAGCTTTGCTGACATCTGTTGGAGCTAAACTATTGATATGGACATGTTGCTATTGATATTGTTTATGTTGATATGGATATGTTGATACGGCACAAGAATGTGGGCTGTATGTGGATCTATTCACTAGGAAAAGTAGGTCAGATTGCCAATGAGAAAATGATGTTGGCATCTCATTCTTTGGAAATCATCTGGGTACTGCAAAGGGACTTAGTACACCCATATCTGTACACCTGGAGGCCCAGCTGCTCAGTAGAAAAGGAGACATGTTGGTGGCATACATCATATTCTCAGTGAAGTCACAGGAACTGTGATGCTTGTATTGACTAGGCATTTGGCACAGTGAGGCTGTTAATAAAAGGTTCGGCTTCCTACAGATGAACTGAAGTGTGGAATAAAATGAACAAAGTAAATATTTGGAAGGGAACAGTTCAGTGGATGGAAAAATATTGAGAAGGGCTTAAATATCAGACTATTACTGCAGCAGCAGTCATGTATGCTTCCAGGTGCAAAAGCTTCATGTGTGACTTTGAATAAATTCTGAGGTTGTAAACTGACAAGGAGGGGTTGGGGAATGGAAGCAATTCCATATCATACAAGTAAAAATATACTTTAGATTAAATATGCATTGCAATGGTAGAATGCACCAAGTGATTAAAATAATTAAAGGAGAGCAATTGAGATATAAAGAAGGAGATGAATGCTCTTAGTGAGAGCAGTGTAGCATTCATTCTACTAGTGAAAGATGCATAGCAGCCTTTGTCCTCAGAGATAAGAACATCGTGGCAAATCTCCAGTGAGAGCTGCCTAGCAACTAACCCATCTAGTGAGGGCAATGCAGAAGTTAATCTCTTTAGTAAGCAAGTGTAGCTATTAATTTAATTAGTAAAGGCAGCGTACCATGAATCAGTCTGGTAAAACAGCAGATTTTTTTAATGAAGATTTTTAAAATGCTAACCTTGAGTGGTAACGTCAGGGTTGCCTCCCTATTACAGTAGGACAGTCTAAACCTTATAAAAAGTTCAGAATACTATGCCCTGAAATGGGATCCTATGAGAGTCTCTGCTGAAAGAGAACATCTTTTCTAACACCAAAACTAAGCAAGTATTTCTTTTTACTTTAGGCTGGGAGAGAGACATAAAAAACTGGAGATCCCAATGAACCCTTCCATGCATTTCCTACCACTTTCACCTCTTCTGACTTGTGTTCTAGCTGTTAAACAGATGATTGACAGCTCCTGAGAATAGTGGAAGATGTAACTGCTCTGGAACAGGGAGCTGTAAGAAGTTCTCTGTTGTATGTGGAGGACTCCATATACTAATCAGACAGACTTCCATTTCAGAGGAAAGTAGAAAATGTTTTCAGGAAATACACTTGAGGTTTTGTGATCAAATTGAAGACTTTTTCTTCTAAATCCAAGGAGGAACATAATGACCTTTTGGAAAAATATACTAAATATTTAGACTCCTATAAATACTATTAAATATTTATAGGTTTCATCCCTGAAAACTAAAAAATTAGAAAATTATGAAATTAGATAATAGAATCCGGTCTAATCTACATTATTTGAGCCATGACTTGGAGATATGAAAATTTTTGCCAAAACCCTGAAGGTGACATTCCCAAAAAAAACCGCCCCCCCCCCCCACCCCAAAAAAAAAAAAACAACCCACCCACAAAAACCACACACACACACAAAAAAAACCACGAAAAACATCCAACCAAACCAGAAAACAAAAAGAAACCCAAAACATGGGACCTGACATTCGGTGCAAATCCATGCATGCCGAAAGCAAGAGTATTTGCTATTTATATATATTTTAATAAGCTCCTCTGCCAATCCTGGAGTTGAAGAGAAGGTGATGTGTCCAAAGTTACTGTGAAATCTCCTGAGCTGTCACTGCGGTTGGGTGACAAAAATTTTAAATCACATCTTATGTGCCCAAGAACTTGGGGCATGTGCAGATTGTGTTGTGTGCAGGAATGTAATTCCTTTATTCTATGGAAACATCCTTTAACAGTGCTTTAAAAACAGAGTAATTTGTTCAGTTTGTTCTGTTTTAAGACAGAAACAAATAAAAGTTTAACCATCAAAACTCTAATGTAAGATGCTTTCCTAATAGAAAAAAAAATGAAGTAATTTCACAGTTTCTGTATGTAACAAAAATTTGTATTTTACCTTTTGCTAACCAGAACAGTGAAGATTATTCAGTGGAGGATTTCAGAGACCACTTGAGACTATAAATTAGTCTTGTTACGGTACTTGTGATTTGAATTTGACTAGAATCAGTGATGAATGATCCTGGTAAAATGGTATTAAAGGAAATGAAGTAAGCAGTTAGTGTTACCTATACATACTATACATACATATCAACTTATGTGTGGATAAGTGTACACACCTATTATTTCTTCTGTAATTAATTTTCTGGCCTTAATTAAGCAGTGCTGACTTATTTACTTCTTACTAGTTAATGGCATTGTCTGTATTAGAAGGTAGTGAAATTTGGTGCAACAGCACTAGCTGTTTGTGTGCTTGTGTCTGTGACAATAATAAGTGATAATCATCAAAACAGTTCCAGCTGCCTCTGAGACAAGTATAAGTAAAAAGATTTTTTAGTTTAGATGTTCAGGTGCCTCTCAATGACCTTGTTCTTTCTTACACTTTCACATGCACATACAGTGAATCAGATAGGAATTGAAGCTTCTAAATACACAGCAAAAGTTGCTCAGAAATCCTGAACAATGATGGTTAGAGCAGATCTTTTTAGTTCTCTATCCTCATCTTGGAGTGAGTTATTACAATGAATGTTCTGCCATTTCCTATCAATGAGTGAGCAGGCATGTGCTTTAGTGAAGAGGTGAATTTAAGTGACATTTTGAATAAAGAGAGCATTGTATTTCACTGCTAAGTCTATATTTCAGCTGGTGAAGTTTCAGTAAAATTTGGTAGCAAGAAATACTGCTCTACACATTAATATTTTATTGCTGAAAAATATCTTTTTGAGTTATTCTAATAACTTTATCCATATGCTAAATCATCTGAAAAGGACATTTCTGCTGTGGGATGGATTCAACATTTGTGAACAGAAGGAATATTTTTTAATTATTGAGTACAAAGCAGACTCGAAAATGGTTTGAATGCAGTTCTGTCTTCAGTGAAGCCTGTACTAAGGTGGTCTCATTTTGAGAGCCAACTTTTAATTCTATGCATTCTTAGCTGTTTCGGAAAAATGTCTAGGTTTTATTTGGTTTGGTTTTCTTCCCTCTCCAAGATTTCAGAGCTATAAATAATCTGTCATGTAGAATAAGCTGATATGGAGTCTGAATCAAAACAAAGTTTTGACTTTATTATGCACAGCTGAAGTATGAGAATTATAACTATATATATTCTTTCTATCATAAAGTATACATTGGAAAAGCCTTAATGTTGGCCTAAAGCATAAATTAGTGCTTACCTAAGTTTCTCAGCTAACACTGACCGTGCTTTAGTATTAAAGGGCACTAAAATACGTATCCCAGTTTTTTGGTGGAACTTTAGTCCAGCTTTCTTTTGTTATATTCATTGTTAATATGAAGATTTTAAAATACTGGAAGCTTTTGAGGACTTGTGACACTTAAAAGGAAAGGATATACAAACGTTCCATTTTTATCCTTTTTTCCTTCCTTTTACAGTTTTTTGATATCTCATGATCAAATGGTGCTCAATTTTTTTGTATATTTGAACATGATAAAGGAATAAAGCTGCTTCATTGAAATTATCATTGACACTGTTTTACACCAGGTTATGATATGCTGCTTCTGTTGGGCTTTATGAGTATTATATGCCTGTTAGCTTGCACTGAACTTGAATTTATCTTTGCACCATCTTTGTAAACATGAAGCTACCTTTAAAGTTTATAGACAAATTGAAGATGAGAGTTCCCAGTTCAGACCTAAACCAATTGTAGTCATGCCTGATAGCACTGCTGCAGTTTAGAGGTTTGTTACTATTTCCGTTACAGTTCCCTGTGTGTTTGCTGTGGGTGAAACATGTCATAAAAGACAGATCAAGGGAGCAGTTTTGACTTTAAATTTAGAAACACAAACCCCAAACATTTTTCAATCAAAGAAAGGTAAGGAAAGGAAGTTTTCAACTTTCAGCTACTTTTATACACTTCTGAAACTTGTAACTACCTCTTTTATAGTGGTGAGCAGCTCAGGGGGTGGTGGAAATGGAAAAAGAGTGATAGCAGGAGAATATAGAACAATCATTTCATGATTATTTTTTTTTAGTAAGACTTCTGGGAGATGGTAAAAATCTCTATTACCAGATAACAAATCTCCACAGGAGACATCTAAACAGTATCTATGCAATCACACGGGGAGTAGGTATGCAGCTCCCTAGTTACTAAAAGATAGTTACCAGTGCGTTTATGAAAACACAAGTGCATCATTTTATATATTCACATTTTTAGGATGCTTTTGCAAATGTGCCTCTTGCTGATGCTTAGCTTGATTAAGAACCACAGGAAGCCAGAAGAAATGTGTCTGCTATAACAGCTGCAAATCCAGGAATCTATTAATCAATCTGGATTGCCTTTGCTCTGTTTTTTGTATTACTAGCTTCTACCATTTTATTACAAGTCTCAGGCCACTTGATACCAACTTCTTCAGTCCCCAGGTCTTGAAATCATGTATTGACAGTAACTTGCTGCACACCCACATGAACAACTTTTTCATGTGAGTAGCTCTATTGAAAGAACTACTCAGAGGAGGAAAAGCATGCTCACCCAGATGTGTTTGCAAAATGAATCTTATCACTGCTCTTGTTTTATATCCAGTAAGCAAGAAAATATTTGTCTTTCATTGAAAAAAATAGCAAGAGAAAAAAAAATCATGTATTACATGACATTTAATTATGATACTCAAATGTTGTCCATCAATGTCTAGAACTGGGAATCAAGATTCTTAACACCATAAAGCTACGTTTTACTAAAATAAACCAAAAATTACTGGATATGACCTCAAACTAAGCCTAAGCCTTAAATTACTATAGTAAAGAAATCAATCTGAAGGTTCTGTCTCAGTAATGACTGAAAGAAAAGACAGATGCTGCTATCAAATTCTGACCTTGAGATTTACCTCATCATAGTTTCAGACCAACTGGGAGAAGTCAGTGGCACAAAATGGCATTAAAGATGCTGTAGAGCATTTATATATTGATATAATTTATGCCATGAACTTCACAGTAAAAAGGTTTAACCTCCTGTTTTAAAGTATGATCATCAAATTATCTCTCATATCCTTGAAAGAAGTTATTTTATTATTGCAAAAGAATGTCTTCATTTTTTAAGGTATGCTGAGGTGGAAAAGTCAAACTTTATAGGAGTGAGAAATTAAATGTGAAATTGGCCTAACTATATTGCCTGAAGGATAAGATCTAAGAGTTTGAGGATATTTAATGCAGCTGTGCTGCTCAAAGCCCTGTAAGACCTCTTAGGTCATTTCAGTATGGAAGACTTTACCTGATGAATTGCTAGATTTTGCTGGCTGGGCTTCCTTCAGAACTTAATGAGATGTGTGTATGTTTATCTGGTTATGTTAACAAAACAGGGCTGATTGTAAGGAGCAAAAAATAAAATTGGATTTGTTTTCTTTGGTTCACAGCTGTATTTAACATTTAGTTCTTGTCCTGCAGGGCTGCTACTCTCAGGGTGGCAGAATTCCTCAGGACTGGAAAGTCTTGTGGGTTTAGTCTTCAGCTTAGATCTTTTGCAGTTTGGAGTATAAAGCTGTAAGAATGCAGTGCACTACTACAGTGCTCAGACTTGTGAAAAGATTTATCAATTTATTTATATTAAATCATTTGTATGAAATTTTCTATGTTTTCAACAGCCAAACATGTTATTTGATTTCTGGAAAAACATTTTATTTCTGACTCTGAGCCTCCCCATCCAGCACTGTTTTTTCCCATCCAGATTTTTCCCCTGAAGTGGGACTGGGACTTGCACTTGCCTAATTCTTTTTTGTCAGCAAAGCAGGAGCACAGAGGTGAAGTGTGGTGTGAGACTCTGTCACAGGGTGCCCAGAGAAGCTGTGGCTGCCCCATCGCTGGCAGTGTTCAAGGCCAGGTTGGATGGGACTTGGAGCAATGTGGTCTAGTGGAGGGTGTCCCTGCCTGCGGCAGGGGGCTGGAACTGGATGAGCTTTCAGTACCATTGTACTTCAGTATCATGGTACCTTTCAGCCCAAACTGTTCCATGATTCTGTGATAAAGCAGCTACATGATTATTGCACGTGGTACTGTGTCCTGGCCATGTGGAGTACTGGGAGGGAGCTTCAGCAGAGGCAGGCAGGCTCCCATATGCATACACTCAAAGAAAAACAGAACCTGATGCTGATGCTGCGAAACAAACATCTTCTTGTCACAATATTTCCTCTTACAGCAAGCTAATAGTTTAGGTAAGGTCTCTTGAAACTTCAGGAAAGTGTTGCCATTGATCAGTGCTTAACTAAGTAGGAATTAGGTCTTTTGCTTTTGCTTTTATCTGTACTAAAAATGGCTTTTTACCTTCTTTGAGGGATGTTGCCAGCTCAAAGAGATTGATTTAGGGTTCATATTAAAGAAGGGGATTTGGAAGCTGATCAATGAAACACCTAAACTAAGACTTCAGTGAGGAATTTGAATCATTTTGACAGGTTGTAAAGATTAAAATTGATATGAGCTCAGCAACATTATTTTTTTTTGTTAACTGAAGCAAAAGAGTCAATGTGGAAACAGATTAGAAATTGAGTTGGAAGTAGAAAATGTTGTCAAGTTTACTTTTCTATGACTTATCAGGTGCATCTATCACTATCATGAAAAAAAGGAGCTGGAATTAGCATGCAGAAAGGACTGCTATGTAACAAAATGGCACAATAGTTATTATAAATGGGGATAAGGAGGGGACAAAGTGTCTGAAGGAAGATGAACTCTTCTGGAATGAAATAGTTTAGGAAGTTAACTGATCTGTTCTGGTTAATTAAAGTCTAGATTGCTGTCTATAAGGTGAGATATTTGCACATGTTTGCTGGGGTATAAGCAAATATAAGAGAATATCAACAGCATTTTGATGGACCTACCTGGAAAGATGTTGTTTCTTGAGGGGGGATGCTTTGTAGTCTCTGTTAGGACAAAGAATCACTGTTGGTATTACTTACTTCTTGCCAAGATGTGTATTTTCTGACAGGGGCAGTTAAGTGGGGTAATTAGAGTATACATCACTTTCCCTGCTACTCTCTGCATATGGTATTCATCTTCCTGAGTGTGAAAATGATAATGAAATTCTCTGCTCCATATACAAGGGACGGGTGGCAACTATTAAGTCAGCGAGCCAGCTGATGCTGCTTAGCTATTCAGACTAGGAACAACTCTTGAAAGGACAGTGAATTAGGCCTGGCTTCAGCTCAACAATTTTGAGAAGAACAGATTTAGCCAAGAGGAAGGAAAGGATGAGTGCTCTTGATGATTTAATGAGACAGATGGTTTATTGTTTTGAAACTGAGCTACTACAAACTGACATGTTTTAAGTTTATGTTTAAAACTAATTTATTGTTTTTAGAGACTGGACTGTAGTTTTTGTTAGTCTGTTGCTGTAGCAATATTTCTGTTTATGTCAAACTGACAGGCCTTTAAAATATACAATATCATTTAATGAGAGAAGATCAGTGCAGTCCATCAAAAATTTGAAAGTGCTCCATAAAAACTGATTTGCTTTGGCCATCACTTCGTTCCAGTATTATTACATTCTATGCTTAGTGCCATGGATGTTGATGAGCCTATATACAAAGACTAAAATTGCAGAATTTATGTTCTAGAATTTAATAGATGGTACACATCATAGTGTGTCGTCCTTTGCATTGAATTCTTAGCTGAAGCTAAACTAAAATCAACGTCAAAACAAATGTGCACAATTATGTACCTTTGGTCTTCTAGATACCCATAAATGTTTCTGAGGTGTTCTACTTGTTAAATACATGGAAGAAAAAGAAACCTTAGTAGTCATTATCTGCTTGTTCTAGCTTCTGCAGTGTTAAATTTCAAAGGTTTTTTGAGATTTCTAATAATATCCTTTTTATGATGGGGCAGTATATTAATGACTGAGACTTTCTTATGCTAAATAGTGCAGTTTTATTTCAGACTACATAAAGAGGTTTTAAATGAAAAAATAAAAAATAATAAAAATAAAAAAATAATTAAAAAACCCCAAAACAAAACAAAATTAAAAATAAAAATGAAAAGGATGGTTGGAATAGATTTTGATATAAGTTAAAAATCAGGCTGATCAAGAAGGAAAAAACACACAATTTATTTGGCACAATTATGGGGAGCTGTAATGAGCTTAAGGCTGAGTTTGGGTTTGGATTGCATCAGGATTCTTCCTGTCTCTGTTTAGTGAAGATTTTTACTTCAGATTCTGCAAACTAGGGGCTCAGTGAAGAAAACTCAGTAATAGCTCTTTCATAAAAGCTTAATGATCTGTTTTGTTAATGACCTTGGCTACTTGGATGGACCAAGGCAAATTATTCTAAAATCTCATTTTGTATGCTGCTGGGTTTTGTTTTTAGTTCAAATACAATGAAATGTCTCTTTCACAAGTGGTTTATCCTCTCAATAAGAAATTGGTGCCATGGAAAAGGGCTATTTCCTTCTCCTCAGCAATATCTGTGACTTGCAGAGGCTATGCATCTATGGCAGTGTTAAATAAGAAAGCCTGTTATCTATCATATGAGAGAATTTTAATCTTCTAGGTTGCTTTTAAAAATGTTAGAAACTGCTTGAATTAATGATTTATCTTTGCAAGGAGCTCAATATAATATATAATCTACTGTAGAAAAAAAAAAAAAAAAAACCAAAAAAATTGTATATATTACTTTGCAAAAAAAAAAAAAAAAGAAAAATGAAAATTCTAGTGGCTGCCTAGGCTGTTTTCAAAGGATTTGGCATCAGTGATACTTTTAAAATCTACAGGAATATTTTGATCAAACTCAGGAAAGTAAGTGTAACTTTTGGTGTACAATGCACAAATTTTGTATATGTATATTATATACATTAGATAAGCATGTTGCAGTAGATGTATTAGTTATCTGATAATGAAAATGCTTATTTTTGGCCCATAATTCCATCCTGGAGATGCTCATGACAAAACAATTTCTGTACACGAAGGTGACTGTAGATGCTCCATGTACTAGCTGGTTTTACAGCTTTAATTTTACCGGTTACTATGATTTTGTGATTTTCATGGGAATTTTTTATGAATAATTGAGAGCCTGTATTTGAACAGCTAGTCATATCCATTGAATGCAAGAAGGATAAGGCTTGAGTTTTCTTATATAAGAATGACAGATTTCCTTTTCCTGTGTGATGCTTCTAGAAGGTCAGTTCCATTGTACTGAGCAGAGAAAGTTATCACAGCTGGACTTCCAGTTTTGAATTTATGTCAAATAAAATATCAATATCTGGTTCAAGGACCAGCAATGCTGAGTGGTTCCCTACTTTAGTCTTTTAATACTATTCTAATAACATTCACAAGGCACAACTTGGTAACCATTGTTACTTGTGAAATACTATATCTCTAACTATCCCAAGCTGCATAGTAGTAATCACAATAAAATAAAATTTTCCTTAAGCCACATTTGATATGCTCATGTACAAGAATGAGTGCTCTGAGTACAGACCTTAAGCAAAAATTCTGCTTAAAAATAATAAAAAACCCTTTAATGTCTTCAGTCCAGAAAAATGTTTCCTTGTATATAATTTTTATGTAATTGAATCCTACAATTGACACACACAGACAGTTGTGACAAGAGTATTACATTTTAGTGAGTGTCCAGACAAGGTTGTAGTAAAGCCTACATAGCTCAGCAAAGATGACCTATACCTAATAATACTGTGCACATAAAGTTTTAAATGTATCTCAGTTAATCAATTATTTGATTATGGGCCCAGCTTTGTTGATGCAAATATTTTACTGTGGCTTACAGATGATTTACCTGCTGATAACATAAAATATCATGGCCCTCCAGGATTTTGTTAAATTAACCAAAGTGATTTATCCTCTTTATTTATTAAATATGCTGCTTATTTGCTCACATGTCCTGAAGGCAAAATACAATTTTTACAATTAGAAAGGTAATTATGTTACAGTGTTTTCTTAATGTAAACTGCAGGCTTCTTAACAAAAGAGTCTTCAAGCATATATGTAAAAAAGGAAGAAAATACTTAGCATTTCAGGGATGTGTATGAAAATATTTGCTATAATAACGTGCCTATATCTAGGAAACACAGCTATGATTGCAGTCATAACTTTTGGTCTACTTGTATGGGCCCCATTTGCACAGAAATTATTTAATTATAATGTGCTTCTATGTTATGAAATATATGATACTTTAATCAAGTGTCATTTAAAAATTACTAACTTAAGGTGTCATCCAAAAAAAAAGATGACGAAACTGGATTTCTTTTAAAAAATTACCAATCTTGCAATCAGAGAAAATGACAATTTTTTAAAAAGTATAATCTAAACTTTTATTTTAAAAAGGAAGATTCACATGCTGTAAATAACACCTAAAATTAATTTCTAATTAAATTGGAAAATAAATAACTTGTGTATGAATGATGCATAAAGGCTTTGATGCTTGGTTGCTGCTGCAATGTTTGGAAGAAATGAATGTTAGAGAATTATGTGTGGTTAGTTTGTGCTGCTCTCTGTCCATAGCTATCTATTGTGACTTGTTTTCTTGGACAACAGAATGAGTTAGGTCTTCCTTTCATGTTCTTGGAATCTCTCTATCACCTTCACATTAGTCGTGCTCAAATTCATTGCTTTCTTCTTAATATTTTTTTCCATAATCGTATTTTTTTCCAATAACATATACTGACTGCTGTGGTTCAGCTTTAGTTATCCAGATTGATCATCTGAAAAAGGAAGATGACCATTGAGAAGATGAAGTCTGTTCTGGAAAGCAAAGAGGTGAGATGTGTACGTAATACTGTAAAGGCAGAGGAAAACAAAATGTTAGAGGTGAACTGAATTAGAAAAGGAAAGTGTTGACTGAGGTCAGAGCTCAGACAATTAGAAGAAACAATAGCCAGAGACAGTGAGGCTTATTAGATGAAATGGTATGGGTCTGAAACTCAAGCAGTGGATTTCTGTGGGGCAGAGGACTGTTTATGTGACCGTGTGAGGTTAAGGGCCAATTCTGTAGAGAAAGGCAACATAGATTAAAAGAAAATATTTTTGTAGCCAGTATGTAATTAGCTGATGGAAATTATTGCCATGAGATATCATGAATATAAACAGCTTAGTGGAGTAGTTGTCTATATGAGTAGTGAGAATGTGTGCATTTACATTAGACGGGATAAAATGAATTATCACTTAATCCCTTCATAATTCAAGGCATAAACCCAGCAGAAATTATGGGGGCTAGAAGGAAACATCTTTAGAGCTGATTCTGATGTCAGACTTCGTGGGGTCATCAGAAGTGATAATGATGATAATCTGAAGTTCATAACATTGCATCGTTAATCAATTTTCCACTTTTCTGGTTGATCTAACAACTCTTCAATTCATCCAAAAGCAGTAAGTGTTCTTTCCAAACTTAATTTCAAGAGAAACCAAAAGAAAAAAAAACACAACCAAGATTAGGAGCGAGACTGAAAAACAAATGAATTTATTATTTTGGATTCACATTGCTTTATTAATCTGATTTATAAGGATGAATACATAAAATAAGCATAATTTTTAATATATTTAAGCGTATTGTGGCTATGCTAATAACATTGGAAATACAGTGACAGTTAGTTACTTTCACCTGAACAGTTCAGACAATTTTAAGGATCCTAGGTGGTCTTGTTTACTCATAATCTATTCTCCATCCACTTATGCCATTAAACTTAATGCTTTTGCTTCTTTCATCTAACAATACTTCAAAGCCTTTTACTGACATTTTGCTTTGTTCTCTCAGGCTGTGCACATATAACTCATTTACCTCCTGTGAGTAATACTTGCTCTTGACTGCTCTTTATTGCACTCCTAGCATGTCCTTAAAAAGCCAATACACTACTGGTGTACTGACTAGTGCTTTGGATACTACATTGTGTGATTGACAGAAACATTTAGTAATCCATTGGCTGTAATAATAATAATAGTAACAATAACAACTATAATAATTTTCCCTTATAAAAGAGTATATTTTTAAAGAATAAACAGAATTAAATGCTATGAAATACTCTAGCCTTGGAGCTTAGAACTAGTAACTTTTTTTTTCCTGTTTGTCCTTCACAAGAAATTAGTTCATGCCAAAACCACAAGACTAGATTGTCTATTGGAAATTATTGTCAAGAAGCCAATTTCCCCAAAGATTCAAGCCCCAAATATAATATTTGTGGAAAAAATTTGATTTATATGCCCCTCTACTCTGCTCTCATGAGACCTCACCTGGAGCATTGTGTGCAGTTCTG
>JBAFWW010041803.1:11340-23720 GCA_036873685.1 Agapornis canus
GTGTCCCTGCTTATGGCAGGGGGGTTGGAACAAGATGATCTTAAGGTCCTTTCCAGCGCTAACTATTCTATGATTCTGTAAAGATCTTCTGTTGAGATACTTAGAGTACTCACAAGTGTTGATTTGTATCCCTAGCAGCATTTCATTTTTTCATCTTACTATAGCTGGAATGACTAGCTGAGGTTGAATTAGTTTTGCCATTTTGGAATACAGTACTGTGTATTTATTGACTTCAGATAAATGTCTGATTTACCATGTGCAGGCATGCATATTGCTGTGTCTGATTGTCTGAGGCTTGTAGTTCTAGTTTCCATCTCCGAGTGTGATTACGTGTTATGTCTCTAGGACAGTATTACATCTTCAGAACAACTTAGTGACAAAGACTTACTTACTTAGTGTTATAAGCTGCTTGAAAAGGTCACCTAATAAATCACTTTCATGAAATGTAATACATGGTAATTTCTAAGATATGTCAATGAAATAAAAAGAACTGTTTGGAATATAGTAAAAAACTGATGATTATATATTTGGCCTTTTTCTGTGAATGATTTTATATAAATTCTTGGTGTTTGAATAGTGTTCTTTGTCTTGTTTTGTTTGCAGATATGGGTTATATAGTTCACCTTTTGATCCAGTTCTGTTTGATTTGGAAATAAGTGGCTCTTCTTGTAAAAATGTATACAACAGCAGCATTGGAGTACAGTCAGATGAAATTGATTTGTCTGATGTTCTATCAGGTATGTATGTTTTACAGTTACCTATCGTGAAAGAATTAGTAATTCTTTCTACTATACTCTTTTCCTTTAGTGAGGATGGGATTTTATACTCGCCGTCTGTTTTATAGCTGTATATAATGAAGTTCAAGATATTCTTTGCATCTTGAGATCTCTTACATTTCCTGTAGCCCTTAGAGCAAGAAAAAAGACTCTTTTGGTATCTGTTCTTTTCTTATGCCGTGGAAGATCGAAGAAAAGGCTAGAGATTAAACAAAAGAGCTACTGTTGTTCCCTGGATCTGAATCGTCTAAGAAGCATCTGTCCTTTCTATTGAGAGCTTCCTTGAGATGTGTTATTATTCGTTTAAACTAGCAACCATCTCATAGAGAAATCTAAATGGATTTTTCTGAAGTTGGCAAGCTGCCACAAGGCACTCTTTTGTTTAAATATTACAGATTTAATGAGAGATTCTCTGTTTCAGATACATTAAAATACTTTGAAGTATATTTATATCTGTCCTCTTAGGTTAGGTCATGAGTGAATCTTTAGGCCTTGGAATGTCGTAAGAATGAGATAGTTTTTACCTTTCAGGAAATTCTTTTCATAGCAAACAAGTTCATCAGTCATAGTGACTTCTTTCCTTACCTTTTCTTGTATGCTTTTGCCCATCTACTTCCCACCTCCCTCCATACGCCACTGTGAATTTGTTAGTCTAGTTTTTATTCTAACTTGGTATATGATCTTGGTCTGTTATTTCCTTTCTCTTCTTTCCAGTAGCATCAATACTTTTGCAAGATAATTATCTTACTATGTTGAAAGAATAGATCATCATGTATAATTTTTATCTGGAATTAAGAAGATTGAATAATGCTACTGCTGTCATATTTGTTAGTGTTTGATTTAGTAAGATAGTCTGCTCAGAGTTGGCAACGTTATCCATTAAAAAATATATTTCCGTTTATATTGTGGATGTGATAGTGTTAAGGTGTTTGTTCCACACAGTGAAGTAATAAAATATGTGGTGGATTATGTTTAGTTGTTCCTTTCAGATCTTCATGACTTGAAATGTCAAGAAAACATAAGCTCATTGTACAGATATTTATTTCTCTTTCAGGAAATGGGAAAATAAGTAGCTGTGCAGCTGCTGAAGGTAGTTTTACTTCCCTTACTGGACTTCTGGAAGTTGAACCTCTGCACTTTACCTGTGTTTCAACAAGTGATGGAACTAGAATAGAAAGGGACGATGCAAGTACGTTTACTGGTATATACAATTTTTCATTTTTTCTACTTAGCATAGTTCCACAATACAGTTATTTTTAATTGGACATAATGAACATTGTGTGCCAAACAGACTGCATATAGCTTTGTACGTGTTGAAATGTGTTCTGGTCTTTTAAATAGTTACTTCTTGGAGCTTAACAAACAAACAGGATTCTAAATGTATTAAATTGGATTAATTTTTTTCTATCAAAGAGGGTAGCATACAAGCTTGCATCTTTACTTTGCAGCCTTATGTGGGAAAAGGATTCCAGGGTATTAGGTGGCTTTTCTATAATGAGAATGTTGCATGTATCATGAGTGTGCATAGTCTATAAACCATATACTTTGTAATTCAAGACGGTACTACTTTGTAGCAAGAACTGGATAAAAGGAAATCTTCCTCTTGTTATTACAAGGCTCTTAACAATTAGTAAAGAATTAATTTAAAGGTGTGTTTTATCATTTATTTTCTACATACATGTTTTTGTTTTGGTTTGTTTGCTTCATGGCAGTGAGTACCTTTGGGGTTACCCCAGCAGTTGGTGGCCTCTCTTCTGGAACAGTTGGGGAAGCCTCGACAGCACTGAGTTCAGCAGCCCAGGTAGCTTTGCAGTCTCTCTCTCATGCAATGGCCTCAGCCGAGCAACAGCTCCAGGTGCTGCAAGAGAAACAGCAGCAGCTTTTGAAGCTTCAGCAACAGGTTGGAGGCTATTTAGCTATTTTTTAATGGTGTCTCTAAACTTCAAAAGCTGAGAAAGTAGTCACAGAGCTAGCCACCTTTCTTTCTTATTTATTATTTTCCTTTTTTTGTCTCCATACTGTATGTGAGGAAGGAACAGCTCTGCACTGGTATTAATGCTGAGAATGTCTCCCATGCTTCTTTGGTCCTTATGACTTATTTTTTTTTTTGTTATTTTGAGGGGGGGTTGGGAGCTTATAATCAAGATCAAGTCTTACTACATAAGTGTATCAGTCTGAAATTGAAAAAGCCCACTGAAGTGAGAAGTGCAAATGCTGGCACAGGGAAGTACCAGCCATAAAACCACTGTCAGTATGAAGCTTGGCTGTGCTGACCTTGTTTTGCTGTTCACTTGTAGGTATTTTATTATTTTTGATTTCTCACATTCCTCAGCAAGGAAGGTTAAATTGAATAGTATTTCATTTTTCAGCTTCTAGTTGGCTATCTAACATGCCTGTTTTGAAGGTAGCTTGGATTTATTAAATTTAGTTTTATAATGAAAGTTGTACTTGAATTTCAATACTACTGCAATGTTCACAAGTATTATCTGCTGCATACACTGCTTTAACTTTCCCCACAGAAAGCTAAGCTGGAAGCAAAACTGCATCAGACAACAGCAGCAGCGGCAGCAGCAGCATCAGCAGTTGGTCCTGTTCACAACTCTGTGCCTTCTAATCCAGTAGCAGCTCCAGGGTTCTTCATCCATCCTTCAGATGTCATTCCACCCACACCAAAAACAACTCCTCTATTCATGACTCCACCTTTGACTCCGCCTAACGAGGCGGTTTCTGCTGTTATTAATGCAGAACTTGCTCAGCTTTTCCCTGGTTCAGTCATTGATCCCCCAACAGTTAACCTTGCAGCACATAACAAAAACACAAGCAAGTCCAGAACGGTAACTATTTTTGTTTATTTCTCTAAGCTCTATCAGGATCTGATTTGTACTTGAGTGCTAGTAAAAATCTGTTGATTTGGATGAGATGTGAAATGTACAGCACTAAATTTAGACTACACGGAAAGGAAGACTTACGAAAGCATTATGGAGTTGTTAATAGTACCTCAGATGGTTTCCTTTAATTTGAGCTAGCTTAACTGTATAAGGAATTATTAATCCTTTGGATTTAGTAGTTAATATATTTTCGTGGTTCATGCTCAAATGTAACTGTAGTGAGGTCTTGTCAAAATTATGCATCTTTAAATCACAAGAGGTTTTCTTAGTCTGATGAAAAGAGCAGATTATAAATGCATAGATTTTAATGACTTAATTTTACTGATGATTTCTCATTCCTCAGAATCCACTTGGATCTGGTCTTGCCCTTGCAATATCTCACGCCTCACATTTTCTTCAACCTCCACCTCATCAGTCAATTATTATAGAGCGAATGCACTCAGGTAAAAACAGAATTCCTAATAACAATTTTGACGCATTTTCAAATAAGTGGAATATGTTCCAGAGTGTTACGTTGCTTAGCTGCAGTCTCACTTGCCTTTCCAAAGAAAAGATATTTCTCAGTTTGCATTTCTGCTTTATCTGGAAATATAAGTCCCAGTATTCAGTTATGTTTATAAAGGTAAAAGTTCTGGGGGCTGAGGGAGTATGTTGGGTCTCTGGGCAGAGAACCTGTTCTAAAGTAATGTTTATAAAGTCTTAACAACTTCAAACTAGCTGAAGCCAAAATTTCTTTTCAAAGTGTGCAAGCTGTTAGTAAGATATTCTGAGATTGTGCAGCTGTTTTTAGCCTGAAATTTATGCCTGTTGAATGATATGTAGATAATGGCTTTATTGTCTAAGAAGTAGCATCTCTTTGCTGTTTAGTACACACTGGTGTTTAGGCCATCCTGTGTTTTTCTGCTAGGAGCAAGAAGATTCGTGACCTTAGATTTTGGAAGACCTATACTGCTGACGGATGTATTGATTCCCACTTGCGGAGATTTGGCTTCTTTGTCAATTGACATCTGGACTTTAGGAGAAGAAGTGGATGGAAGGCGACTGGTAGTGGCTACTGACATTAGCACACATTCACTTATACTACATGACTTGTTACCACCCCCAGTTTGCAGGTTTATGAAGGTAAAAATTAATATAGACTGAATACTCTTATCTTTTAAACTCTTGATCTTTGATAATATATGAACTTTCTCTTAAGTTCTCTTTAGACCGAACTTTAGTTGGCTTTTTTTTTTTTAATTAATTTTTGACTTAATTTTTCCTGTTTTGATATAATTGTGCTACAGTATAGTTGTGTTCTCTTTCAGATCACTGTTATTGGTCGATACGGTAGCACAAATGCCAGAGCAAAAATCCCATTAGGATTTTATTATGGCCATACCTATATCTTACCCTTTGAAAGTGACTTGAAACTAATGCACGATCCCCTCAGAGAAGGTGAAGCTGCAAATCAGCCAGAAATTGACCAACATTTGGCAATGATGATTGCATTGCAAGAAGACATACAATGCAGGTCAGAAGAATGTACTTCCTGATTATTTGAACTTAAAATACTGGGATAACATAATGTCATAGATGTATTTTTATTTTTTTCTTCCCATCGCAGTCTTCAGACTAAAGAAGACTGCCTTTGTTGTAGAGTTATATCCATGAGCATCTTTTATAGTAGTAATAAAAAGATTACAGTGTATTACTGTTTTAACAGTGCATTGAAAATGGACCAGAAGTTGTTTTCTGACAGGACGACTAAAATGTATTGGTATTTGCTGGTATCTATTGAATTGTCTGTTGGAATGTTTCCCTTTAGGTATAATTTGGCCTGTCACCGGTTAGAAATCCTTCTGCAGAGTATTGACCTGCCACCACTCAATAGCGCTAACAATGCCCAGTACTTTTTACGAAAGCCAGATAAGGCAGTAGAAGAAGATAGCAGAGTCTTTTCTGCTTACCAGGACTGCATTCAGCTACAGCTTCAACTCAACTTGGCCCACCATGCTGTTCAGAGGCTCAAAGTAGCTTTAGGTGCAAGCAGGAAAACACTGAAGGAGCAGTCTGATCCAAAGGAGTTGATTCAGATGTCATCCACAGAACAGTTACGCACTATCATTAGATACTTACTGGATACCTTGCTTAGTTTGCTTCATTCTTCCAATGGTTAGTATTCTTTGAAGTCTTGATACTTTTGTCATGTTAGTAACAACAATTTGCAAGTGTTTCTACTTCTTCATCTATGCTTGCCCACTACAAAGCTTTTATGCTATGTTCAGGTATGTTTTAATGTGATTTTAATACCTGGTAACATACAGTGCAAAGGTTCACCAGGGGATTACCTGAGCACTTCCTGCTCCTGAAAAGGGTAGGAGAGGGTATTGAGGTCCTTCTCCCTTTTCTGTAGTCCTGTCTGCATATTCCTTTGTGAAGACTCATCTAATCCCTTTGTGGACTGATTCAGTTTGCTGAAGTAACAAAAGACTGCCCAGGCAGAATATTCGGATTGATTTTATAGCAGCTTGTGGAAGGATCCATGAGGATTGAAGCCTGTGCAACACCTGGAATTAGACAGTTATAATTGGGGAGGGGAAGCAGAAATTGCCTGTGGGGTGGAAGGAGTGGGTTGTGTGTGGGGAGGAATAAATCCGTTATCTCCACACAGTTTGTGATTATTAATATCCAGTAAGGATTTTTATTTCCTAAACTTGCCATGGAAAGAGTTCTTGGAGAATCAGAATTGAAGTCTGAGTAGGAGTGGTGGGGTTTGTCTTGCTTGGAAAAAATAAAGGCAAAACATTGTTACATTGCCCTGTTGATAGGCAGCTGTGGCTGTCTTGTAATTTTCTGTGCCAGTTTGTTCTTAAGTAAAACTAGGGTTTTTTACTCCGAGTAGATACTGCGGGAATATGTACATGGACATAAAACGGATTTGGTTTTGACCAAATGGCCTGGTCTTGATGGGTTACCTGCAAATTGCCATCTCCCCATGTGTTCCTTCCTCTTTTCTGCTGTGCCAATTAGTCTAATCTTACAGTGTTTAAAACTTCCTACAAACTCTTTCTTCCTAAGTTTTGAAGCCATTGTCTCCTTCAACATTGTTGCTTCTTATCTTTTCTTGAAAGGGCACTCTGTTCCTGTGGTTCTGCAAAGTACTTTCCATGCTCAAGCTTGTGAAGAATTATTTAAACACCTGTGTATCAGTGGAACCCCTAAGATACGGTTGCATACTGGCCTTCTGCTTGTTCAGCTCTGTGGAGGAGAAAGATGGTGGGGCCAGTTTCTGTCAAATGTACTGCAAGAATTATACAATTCAGAGCAACTTCTCATATTCCCACAAGACAGGTAAGCTGTAAGTCTATATCGATATGTTACCTTTAAATCACTTCAGTGATTCTGTTGTTCGTAACTTAACCTTGGAATTGACAAAATATGGCTGAAGGGTGCTTCCCCATCTCTATTCCACTGATATAAGAAATAATCCCCAAAAGCACTGCAAGTGATAAATGTCTGATTTCAGTTATTTATTTAACCTATTTGGTGCTTGTGCCACAATTAGTTGTGCTTTTTTCTTACTTAGAGGTCTTTGCATACCTAGCAGGATTTCCCCCTAGTGTCAAAAATTGCCTTCTCCTTTACCAGGCTTAAGTGCACCCTTACTGTAGAGCTGCTTCTTCTACTGTGTTTGGAAGTAGGGTTGAGACAGGAAAGCATACGATTAGTATTTAATACAAAGGAGTTCTCTGAGATAAGAGCAAACAAGCATAGAGCTGAGCAGTAAACGTTAGATGTGTTGACTGTTTCCAGTTATTGATTGAGGTCTTTGATATTCTAAACATTAGCATTTCTTTTAATCAAACATATTTGTTGTTCTGTAGCTTTCTGCCTTATTTGGACAGCAGTATTTATATCTTCATTATTTTTTGAAATTAATTAATTAAGGATGTAAGAATATTTAATTCTCTATCCCTACTATTTAGTATGTCATATCTAATAGAAAATGAAACCGGTGAGATCTTATGTCAGATGTACAAAGTAGAATACTCTACTGACCTCTTGAGGATGAAAGAGAAAATGTTCACCTTAAAGCACTGCATTATCGTTTCAAGAATAGACCATGAAATCCAGTTCAGTTGCTGGGCCCATAGTACTGCTTTCAGTAGCAATCTGCTTGTGTCTCAGATGAAAGCCAAGGGAAATGCTGTTCTGTAAGGGGTGTTTCACAATATTACTGGATCTGAAAAAGAAATAAAATCTTAAATATGTAAATTTTATTTTTAGGGTCTTCATGTTGCTTTCTTGCATTGGCCAAAGATCGCTTAGCAACAGTGGTGTTTTAGAAAGTTTACTTAATCTCCTGGATAACCTGCTGTCACCACTGCAACCTCATTTGCCTGTGCACAGAAGAACTGAAGGTAGCCCTCTAATTTTGGAATGTATATTTTCATATTCATTATAAGCTAGAAAATTGAGAGACTAGCTCACAATTTGGTGCATTAAAAGAAGAATTTGCTTGGTTACTGTATTTCCAAAACACAATTGTCTTTAAAAATGTGCTGAAACTTCTTGTTCTTTAGGTGCTAAAAGAGGTTCCTCCCCTCCACTTAAACCTGAGCAAAATCTATTTGGTTGTTTTTAATTCAGCTAGGAATCTTCAAAGCTTTAACTAAGTGGGGGAATATCCAACGTATGAACAGCTCCAGTCGCTTTTGTGAATAACTTTGGAATTTAGAATTTTGGAAATACTTAGAATTTTGGAGATCCTTTTCTAACTTTCAAACTTTTTAGGTGAAATGCAGATATGAAGACAAGTTTGTTAGGCGTATCTGTGAGGTTTCTGCAAACTACATAGGCTTTTTGTAATCACAAGGAACTTACCTTTTCTTTTTACCCTGAAAAATTACTGAAGTTAAATTCTCCCAACTTGATTTTTTGTGAGTGTTTTAACCACCTGAGGTTTTTAATATCAGACTCTAGGCTACTTTGTTTGTTATGTACATATAGCAGAGCATTTAGAAGATAGGTTGTTGAAAATTCTTAACCTTGTGAAGTTGGCAAATGCCAGCTGAGACTCTCCTTACTTACTTACCTTGTCTCCTGATGTAAACAAGCCTTCAGCTCATTTCAGAAGCTGTCCTATTACTTCCCATTGGCCTATCTTGTACTTTATCATGGCCATATCCTTCTGTAGTCTCTAACTAATTTGAGCCAAACCCAAGCTTACGTCTCCTCTACTTCTGTTTGCACTCTCCCCACAGCTGCCAATTCCTTTCATAGCTCTTGCCTTACTAGTTGTCCTCATGGAGGACTTTAGGAAGCAGAAGTAACTGATACTTCAGAGCTTTATTTGCTGGTCTTCCAGCTTCCTTCCTCCTGGACAGTACAGGTGAGTACTAGGGCATTATTATATGTGATGAAAGCATCAGGTGCGGCAGAAGAAATCCCTTCTTGAGAGCTGTCATGAATAACCAGGTGTCAAAGGGGGAAAACTTAAAGGGGAAAGAGTCAGAAAGGAAAAGAGCAAGAGGTGAGTGTTGTGGGTAGAGAGAAGTTGTAAGCTGTGAGGCAGAGAGGGGGAATGAGTAAGCAAAAGACACTTGGAGGGAGGGAGAGAAACTGAAAACTTCTATTTATTTACTTATTTAAGAGATAAAAGGGAAAGAAATGCACTTATTTAGACAGAAGTATAAAAAGGTATATACTTCATCCTGCAGCAGGCCTCCCTCGTTTTTATTCTGCCAACGTAAAAGGTATGTAGCAGTCATCAGTGCTACTCATTTTTATTCTTGCAATTCTGCAGCTCCTGTTCAGGTCCTGTAATGGAGAGGCCTCCTGTTCTGCTGTCTGCCTGGGGTGGGTTGCTTTCTGCCAGTGTGGACAGGAAACTGGAATTAAGTCAGGGCCTGTATCCTATTGCTTGGTCTGACAGCCTCTATGTGTGATTTTGGAGAAAGCATTTCTGTGCTTTAGTTTTCTTGTTTGATCTGGGATTAAAAATAGTGTGAGGTAATTAAAGTTTTTTTGAGGTCAGTGAAAGAAAAGTGTAGTGTAGTTAAATGTGGCTATCAGCACGGTGCACAGAGTTGAAAATGTGCATTTAATCTCCAATACTGATGACTTTATTGACATGATGTACAAGTATGCTGTCTGCATAACGGTTGTGATTAAGTGGTCATTAATTGTAAGCTTCTGGTCTTTATTGAGCACTCATGAGTTCACTTCAGAAGTGTACATTTGGATTTGCACACAAAGAGTTTTCATGCATGATATGCAAGATGTCAGTTTTTTTCCTGCCTATACAAAAAGATACTGAATTTAATTTGAGTGATACTAAAATAGGCAATAGTCCATCCCTAGTGCTGCCAGCATGGTTCATGTTGTCTGGACTCAGGCTTTCCGATATCTTAATCAAAAGGCTACATGAAAATACACTAACAAAGGAGTAAGAATAAAGGTATTTGGGTGCATGGTTCTGGCTTGTTGGAGACCTGGTTGATGGAGGAATTTCACACTATGGAACGTGAGACATCTAATTTATGTGTCTATAAGCAAGCAGATGCCATTCTGCATTTGTTTTTTAGGAAATGTAAACAATTTTTGGTTATTTCTTCTTTTAAATGCTGCTTAATTTTTAGCTTTAACAATAGAGGTGAAGCTGTTGACTTCTGACTTCCTCAAACTTAGAGAACTGTGACATACTCTCTTGCACCCGAGTTCTATACTGAGTGTTGGATTTCTTCATTTGTGAGTGCTCAGACTCATATCCTCATAAAAGAAAACGGGTGTGGAATCTTTGTGGCCTAGTGAAATGTATGCCATCAAATGCTTTTTATGGTTTCTTTAAAATTAGTTTGTTATGGCTTTAAAGCTTCATTAAGACACTCAAATCTGTTTATTTTGAAGGAGTTTTAGACATTCCCATGATCAGCTGGGTTGTAATGCTGGTGTCCAGGCTACTGGATTATGTAGCTACTGTTGAAGATGAAGCAGCCACAGCCAAGAAACCTCTGAATGGAAAAGACAGGGATCGATTTTTGACAGGTATTTAGCACTTAATATCAAAACTTGCTTCTATGGGTATTGGTTTGGGAGCTGTGCAAATACTTATATATTCAATTCACGTAAAAAGTAAGATTTTAAAAACAGATGTTGTGAGCATTTTATTTGCACTGTTGTTTGCTTCCCCCTTCTTAGAAACATAATGTTTCATTTTTTTTTTTTTTTTAATGAAAAATGCAATATTTGGTTTAGTTTTTAAATTCTTTTATATTCACTGCTTTCGTATTTGCCATGGTATTTTTAGCCAGTTTTTTTAAATGCGTTTTTTTTGTCTCCTTATTTTTATTACTATTGAAGAGAATTAACTGTGGTTTTCTTTGAACGTCTTTTCTAAAGATAAAAACTATAAAGCTTTTGTGTTATGGAAGCTGTTTTGGTATTTTTAGTTATGACAGTCTTGCTTTTACACTCTTGTATGTTTTAAAAATAGCAAAACCAAGGTGGTACCACTGGATTTTAAAGTAAAACAAAGACATTACCATCAGTGGTGATAGTTGCATATCTAGTTAGATTTTGCTAGTTTCTTTAGCATTCGGTATACGCACATGGTAACCCTTGCTGCAATGTAAATTCTTCTCTTTGGAGTTAAGTTTAATAATACAGATTTTTATTTTTTTTCTCTATTTCCATTAGGAAACCAGTGGAGTTTTATAAATAATAGTCTTCACACTCAGAGTCTGAACAGATCTACTAAAGGCAACAGTATCCTAGACAGAGTGTATTCCCGAAAGATCAGAAAACAGCTTGTGCATCATAAACAGGTGACTTCCAACATGGTAGTGGCTATTTTCACATATGTATATCTCATTTCTTTGAATAGCTTTGGCCATGGGACTCATTCAGCCTTACTTTTGCATAGGTCTGGTTCTGTAGCTAAAGGCTGCCTAGTTTGTTTGAGATTTGTCTCAAACCATGGGGCATGGGGTCTGCTGGAAGAACTGGTGTTAGAATGTACTGTTGCACTCTGTGGCTCGTATTAGACAATAAATTGAACTTTCTAGATAGATCTGGGTGCACCTGAATGTAAGCACCTAAGCTGTAATTTTGAAGTATTTTAAAAGCTGAAGTTACAATTTGAACTGAAGATTGCTGTCATATGAACATACTGATCCTTTTAACATCTTATTGCTTAAATTTTCATTTTTTCCTATTAACATTTTCTTTTAGCAACTTAACTTATTAAAAGCAAAACAGAAGGCTTTGGTGGAACAGATGGAAAAAGAGAAAATACAAAGCAACAAAGGATCATCATACAAACTTTTAGTAGAACAGGCAAAACTAAAGCAGGCTACTTCAAAGGTACGATGCTCTGAAACTGTAACTGACTTCCTGTTCGTTTTGTGAAAAGACCTGTTCCTGCAAAGTCATTTTTGTCCTTCATTGACCTTATTTTTAACAGCTGTTTCATCATGGCTGCTATCAAGTATATTGTGATCCTGAAAACAGCGGCCATCTGGAAATTTCTTGTGTTGTGAAAGATAGTTCATCCTTCTACAGGGGTTTTGTAGGTAGTCATGGCCAAAATCACCAATAATCTTGTAGCTTTTGAAGTGGCAGTCATATCTTTATACTTTGGATAACATACACTAATAGACATAGACTCATAGAATAGTCAGAGTTGGAATGGACCTTAAGATCATCTAGTTCCAACCCCCCTGCCATGGGCAGG
>JBAFWW010041804.1:0-14545 GCA_036873685.1 Agapornis canus
TAAGGCCTCTAGCTATGCATTTAGGCACCTAAGCTTCTATTTTGGTTCTTATTAACTGTAGTAGTCATTTTGTGATAAGCAAATAGTATAGATCCAGCCATTGGAACGCCCAAATGTCTCAGTGTTTCAGTAACAGATGCTGCTCCTATTGTATGTGATTTTTTTTTTCCCTTCAGTGAAACTTACTTTCATCTCCAGTTTCAAAGTCGAACTTCTGGCTATAGCCGCTGCATCCTCATGGAAGAGGGATAGGCCTGCTTAATTCAAAGGCTTTGATTTGATGTGTGACCTTCAACAGAATTATCCTGCTGCCGTCCTGACTCTGATATGAAATATATACTTGGTGGCTGGCTTGAGACCTGTGATGATAACACTTGGAGCCTTGGACCTTGTGGAGGAATAGGTGAGCTGCTCATGCTCCTGAGGGACAAAAGAGGGGAGAAATGACAAACCAGGAGGTCAGGGAATACTAGTAAGCTGTAAAGTAAAGATGTTGGAGTATTCAAATACCCGCTACTCACTTCTACCCGCAGGTAGTGCCTGTGGGTAAAAGAAAATAAAATTAACTTTTCCTTTAAAGTCTGTAAACTTCTAGAATGATTCGACTGCATCACTGCTGCTGGACTTGACTTCTCTTTCCATGTGGCTGTAATGTAGCTGTACATAAAATTCCCTTTCACACTCTGTAAGGCGAAACTCTCTCTGCACAAGTGCCCTGTTAATCTCCTAGCAGTTGATCCTGGGCATCTGCTGAGAACTCAGTCAGGGAATTCCTGACTCAGATCACTGAGAATTATGGTGTAGAGACCACTAGGAATTACCACTGCAGACACCTGCTGCAGTATGGAGCCCAGCCACATCAATTGATGTGAACAAACTAAGTGCTGCTTTGCTAGACAGGTTGTTGATGATACTTTTACAAGAAGAGATGACTCAGAACAGAGAGTTTATTCCCTGTCATTAATTACTCTCACTTGAGAAATCAGTAATCTGCAACATTTTATATGGTGCCTTAAGGCTAGCTCTGCTTCTCCAAACTGACAAATGAACAGAAACGTCCTTGGCATATGCTTAACAATCCAACTGTGATATCCATAGGGCACCATATACATTTATTGTACCACACTGCAATATTAAGAGTATTTATGCATTATTCAAAGGGTGCTTTCAGGCTGTTAAAAAAGAACCAATCTGGTTCACGCAAAACACAGAACCAGGAGAAGAACAGGTTTCAGTTAGATTTGACTGGGCTCAACCTCTTCTGAGCAACAGACATACATATTTTTTTCTATAAGTATTCTTAGACAGACAGCACTGAGTACAATGCTTTATTGTAGCTGGCCAAAGATAATGAGCGTGACAAGGACTGTGATGGTAACATTTCATCAACAAAATGGGTCCTTCCCTCTGTGCAGGCAGGCTGTGGCTAACAGCATTTTCCTGAGGGGCTGCCATCTCTGCCTGTCCTTCTGGGCACTGGAAGGTATTTTGGTCACCTCCAAGGGTTGTCTGGCTTGCTGCCCTCACCACATGCCTGCAGCTGCACGCAGGAGGCCCTGAGGGGGTCCCATCTCTGTGTTCTCCTGCCTCCTTCCTTCTTTCCCTTCTGCAGCCTCTTGTGCCATCCATCACAGTCAAAATGATGTCTAAGAGTCCACAGTCATAAAAGTAATACTTCTGTCCTATGGGAAAGGTGGTAAGACTTGTAACTGTAAGTGAAATGAGGGGAAAGGAACTTGCCACCTTGGTGTGAAGAAAAAGCTTCAGAAGCCTGTACCTAAGGAGAAAGGTGCTCAAACTCGAGACAAAACGATTAATAGCTGGAAACTTCACATTGTTTAGTGTGAACGTTTCACACAAAGACGTCAGCCCTTCTGGACTGGATTCATACATAAGACAACTCTCCAAAGAGTGGATGTTCTGCCGTTACACCATTTTCATTACAGTTTCAAGATCTGAAGCTACCCAGCAAGCCAAAGCTTTCCACAGAGAGAAGCAATTTGAGGTTGATGGGGGTGGCTTTCAAGGTTGGCCCATGATCTTTCTTTCCCAGGAAGGCTAAAGATAGTCTTAGGATAAAACAATACAATTTTAGGCTGCAGAGGAGTACGGGATGCTTTGCCTTATCCTTGTCACAAATAATAGACACTTTTGCATGGAATCTGGGTTCAAAAAATGAATTCTAAACGGCAGGACTTAGATGTAGTTCATGGGTGTTAGTGTGTGCTTTCACAAGACTCAGAGTTTATGTTGTGGCAAAATCTACACATATATCAGCCCTCCTGCCATGCACCCTCTTTTCCACTGGAAGGAAGCATGATTCTGTGGGCTAGAAGGAGCTATAGTATGTTCTGTGATAGATCTCCAATGGGGACACTGATGGGACCATGGGAAACATCAAGGAGTTCATATACAAAGGAAAAGTACAACGAATGCTCTGATCCTTCATTTTAGTATCAGAGCAGCATTTGTGATCTTAAGATGGCACAACGCTCGCAAGAAGCAGTTTTGAGAACACAGGAGCTGAGGATATAAACCTAAGTTAAAGGAGTCTATCTAATATAATATATTCATGTAACTATTAGATTCTGATAAGAGTAAGTTCATAAGGCCTCTTCTATAGCCTACTGCAAATTTATCTTGGTGAAAACCTGTAATTAAAAGAGAAATATAATCCAAAAAATAAGTGCAGCCAATGTTATCACACAATGCAACAGAAAGCCTATGAAGAGCTATCCAAGCTAAACAGAATTGTATCATAACTTTGAAAATGCTATCTCTATTTCTATGGAAATCGTATCTTTCTTATTGTTTGTGTGATTCTTGTCACTGGATTCAGTCTGATCATGAGAGAGACAATGTCCACAAATCTGTGACAGTTTGGTCTATGCATGAACATGAACACCTTTCAGAATCAAACTCTTCCTTGCAGACACCTCTGCATGAATATCTGAATCTGGATGCATCCTCATTTTCTACCTGGCTCTAGAGTCAGGACATTTTTTCATATCCTAAGAAACAGACAGACCAAATGGAGGTTGCACCGGTGCATATGGTCTAAGAGTAGACAAACTGATTTAATGGAGTACCAGGATCTGAGTAAAAAAACTAACCTTCTGCTTTTGCAGTGCACTAGACTAGCTGCATCCATCCCATCAACATCTACTGTAATGAAACATTTCCACTGCATGACATCGTCAGATTAAATGATAGTTCATCACTCACTGACGAACCATCATCATCATTAACGAATGTCATATTCATTCATTCAGATGTTACATGACAATTTTTCTCATATGTTCAAAAGAAAGAGGATTCCTTCTGTTGATTCTAACACTTGCAGACTAATACATGCACCTCCAACTGCCACACCGATGCGAACATGCTGCTCTCTAATTTTACTCCCACCTTACTTCAGAGGGAAGCAGCACAGAACTGAAGGCTGTGCACATAAATGAAATAAAACAGTGATAAAGATTAACCAAAATGTGAAGACCTTTCATCAGTTCATACACATATGGCAAGCAAAGAGATTACATTCTGATGCTACAGGTGAGAAGAAGTATATATGGCTAAAAATGGTTGGGAAAAAGAAAAAAAAAAAAAGAAATAAAAGCTGAAATACAGAATTTTGCTTACAGTGTGCAAATAACCTTTAAAGGATTCATTTTACCAGTAAAGCAATCATAAAAATCCAGGCACTTTCAGACATACAAGATTTGTCACTGTTAATATTTGAGTTTGAACGAGAAACATGGATCTAACTGAAATTGCATCAGTTCTTATTTTAGCAACTGAAGAGATAACTGAATATAATTTTCTACCATTTATAATATATAATGGGAACTCCAGGAACTACCACTCTGTGTCTACCTTAAATTATGAATGACAACCAAGCTATCCAGTTTATTGAATCCCATGAGTAACTGAAAACCCTTCTCAGTGGGGAAAGAGTTTTCAAAGGCTTCTGCCAGCTGAAAACCTATTTCTTGTGTACCTTCAACTTCCAAGTGTAGATAATGCAGAAAGAATCCATGGAGACAGTATCCGAGTTTACTACCAACTGCTTGCAAATACATTTTCTAGTTTATATCCATTGTCCTCTGACATGAAAATTCTGTACTTAAGCCATAAAATACTGCTTAGCCTTTTCAGAGCATATCACTTAACAGAAAGAAATACTAAAATAGAGATTCAATCTACATACCACAGGGACAAGGTCTTTCTCCTGTGCACTAAAGCACAATGTATAAGCTGAATAAAGTAAAACATTAAAGTAAAAGAGATTTGGAGGCCCATGATTCAGATATTGTCAATGTTTAAATAAAAGTTTAAAATAGTTTAAATAAAAGTTTAAAAAAGAAACTTTTATGAGATCATTTGGTCACATTTTTCTTCTTTCCTTGATACATCAGTTGGAAGGATATACACAATGTGACCTACAGAGGAAACATCATTACTTTAAAGGAAAGACCATGATTCTGGAAGACAGGAATTTTTATTAATCGTAGCTCTGATCTCTCGTGAAATGAAATCTCCAACACCTTCCCTACATTTCCTATGGAATCACCTATGATGGCACTTAATTACCTTCATAGTCATCTGAACTTTAATGCTGTGATACACAATAGAAGAAGACAGTAGGTAATTATTAGATATAATCAATATGTGATTAATCAGTCCCAATAGACTCTATTAAAGACAAATAACAGCTAACTGTGCTTGTACCTACTGTTGCTGTTTTCCAAGGAAAACATAACCCCTCACAGCTCCAATTTACAGAAATTGCCTTGGATTTATACTGCCTATATTCCTTTCACAACTAATGTACCCCCAATAATTCTCAAAAATTATTTCCTTTCTTCACAAGAAAGTATTTCCATAATATGACTTCTGAATGCCTATTGCCCCTAGTCATACCTCTCCTCTCATCTTCCACAGATCCTTGTAGATGAAGTGTAATTACACTGAAATCAGTAAAATGAACTACACCAGGAAAAATCAGTCTGTCTTCAATTGCCTCTCTATTTACCAATTTTGTGCCTGATTTTCTCTTAGGTGATTATTTCGACCTAGGGTACATCAATTAACATGAATGACAGCAATAATATTGAGCAGATACTAGAGAAAACAGTCACTGGTTCAAAACCAGCTTCTAAAATTAATTACTTCTTAATTACAGTATGTTCAACAGCATTATGTAAATTCTCATTGCAACAGAGTGATAAGAAAAACTATGATAATACAAATAATAGTGGAAGATGCTATTCATATTCTTCTGAAAACACTTCCTAAGAATCTTGTAGCTTTAGTTTCCAGCTGACCAACAAACTTCAAGTACATTTAGAAAAGTGATTATAAAGAGTTGAGGACCAATAGGAACTAAGATGAAAACTCTGACAGGAAAAAGTAAGGCCATACAGAAAATTGCTGGTGGCTCTAGTAATTGCTTCAGAGATGAAACCTGCAGCATTTTAAGGCATCAGCCGCTTTAGGTTGTAATCTTTTCCCTTCCCTTCTTGACCTCCATTGTGATTAATCTGAGATGCAACAGTTTGGGGACTGCAATACAGCATCTTTACCTGTTTGGCCATTCAATATTTTATATTTTGATTGCCTGCCAGTCAGCTCATCACTTTCTCCATATATAAAGTGAAGCTGTCAACAAGAAAAGGGGAAGAACAGATAACCAATCATCAAGAAAATATGGAAAGGTCAAAACCCAGCCAAACCTCAATTTAATTGGATTATATACCTGGAAAGGCAGAAATGAGTTAATGTGAGGTAAACCATGAGAGAAAGAAAGTTAAATGAGGAGTGATGATGACAGGGTGACTCTAAATGAGTGGTCACATTCTTGCCAGCACAACGAGGTGTGAGGTAGGCAGAGCAAAAGCTGTGCGGTTAACAAGGCAGGCCAAATGGGAACAACAAGTGTGAGAGCAGCAGATAGGACTCTGCTGATCATATTGACAAGGAGATTAAATTGAAATGAATAAAAACAGGTCTGTGCCTTAAGTTGGTGATGGAACAGGGTGCAATGCAGAATATAATAAAGGGAGCTGGGGAACATGACTTGACCTATAGATAAGCGCAGATATTAAATTCCCCCTTCCTAGCAGCTATAAGCTACTCTGATAAAATTTGTTTGTTAATTACAATTATTTACCAGTGAAAACCTCTGTAGAGGGTTTCCTGGAGCCTTTCTAACTTAAGCACATAAAATGGCAGCCTCTCTACTTGCCCCTGAAGATTTCTCCTATTTTTTCACTCATTTTATTTTTCCTTTCCCCTGCACCATCTTTTCCAGTTGGAAAAAAGCAAGGCACTGCTGCAAGCATGAATTAGCCCACTCATGGTAAAAATCAACTCAAGTAGAATCTGAAAGTTTTGCTGGCATCTTTGGCCAGCAAAGCAGAGTTTCTTCTCAGATACCTTACATTAAGGTGTATTTCAAAATGAGATAATAGATTTGCTGACAAATGCAGCTCATCAGGAAACAGATGCAATCCTGCAAAATGTAAAGATTGAAGCCTTCTGTAGTTTTATGTGACACAAGGCCAAAGAACCATGTACACACAGCCTGTGGGCTAATTCCCAACTCACTCCTTTGGTACATGAGATACATAGCTCAAATTTCTGAATCAGGTCTTGTACATACTATTGTAGACAAGACTCCATGAGTGGTACAGGTTCCTTCTCCCCACACTCAACTGTAACACTCGCCTAGAGTCCAGCAATATGCACATTAGTGGGTTTCTGAAATAACTAAATTTGCTTTAATTATGTTTTACAGCTCAAGGACTTTCTTCCATGAATTTACTTATTTTCTGATGCAAACTTGTGGCTTCCAAAACATCGCTAGGTAACACGTTTCATTACAAAAAAAATTAAAAAATTAATTACAGAAATGATTTATTTTAAAAATACTGTTTGGTTTTGTTTGTTTGTTGTGAATAATCACGGATATCCGTGATTCGTTCAGTCAAACTCAGCATATCTCTGTACATCATAGAAACAGTCCTTCCAGTTACAGATGGGAAGTAGGTCACTGGATAATGACATCTGAAAACTGAAAATGCAAGACCCTGGAGGAAAGATAACAAAAAGGGACAACTCCTGTGATACAAAAAACCTGCAATGCAAAATCCAGAGCCCAAACACCTGGAGGTCTCTAAGTTGCTGACACATCCTAACTGGCAAATAAAGAAAAGATCCTTATTGCTATACAATAGTTTGGAAACAAGCCATACTTAAAGCAGAAATACTCATAGTTGTTTACTTAGCTTACAGATACACACAAGAAAGCTATTAGCTGTGGTTCAGTCATATTAATAAAGCTATCTGTTTTATTTAAGTTAGCAAAATACTTTTATAGATGGAATTGATTCAGATTGCTGTTGTGGATCAGGAGCAAATGACTGGTCATTAAGATTAATTTAAATCTACATGAATGTTATATGATAATGAGTCTTTCACATGCTAACTATATATACAGTTCTTTGAGACACTTTCCTTTTCAAACAAAATCTGCACTTACAGAATAATGTTGACAGTATTGATACAGATTTCAACACCACTCAACAAAAAATCAATTTTGGAGGAAGAATTTTGGCAATAAAATACAAAGTTTGACACTAGCTATAGTTTGACTTTAATCACTCCAATACAAATAACAAATGAGAAGCAAGAGGGAACCTGCTAATCTATATATAGGGATAATCCATAGAGGTTGGGTAGAGTTTTTCATTATGCAAACCTCTTCAACTATAAATATATCAACAGCTATTGAGAAAGTCACTGAGATATTACATTCTTTGTGCATTTGTGAGCATGTGTGTGCATCTTTCTGTGTCTCAGTGCCGGGATTCAGCAAACATCTGTCTTGTAACGTTAACTCCAAAGGGCTGAATTCATCTCTGGCATCATGACTATATAGCAAATCCTGGCACTACATCAACAATAAATACAGAGTATCATTTAAATTTATGGTTTTTTCAAACACCTCCATGAGTTAATGAGGAGTAAAAAGCAAAAATCAAAATAATTTTCCAATCAGTTTAACATGGATAGCAAAGGCCAAAGTTAATAATCTAGCAAGCAAACTAAAATGCTGATTTTATACTTCCAAAACTGACAAAACAAGTTTTGTTCCTATATTTGTATCAGGGAAGTGCCCATTTGTAGTTTTACTATTTTTAGCAGAAATAATATTTTTTGAGTTGGTAAAGATGAACCAAAAAAGTCTGATTTTTTTTGTTTTCTTTAATTTCTTAAATTAAACAGGTGAAAATACCCTTTTAAAAAGGAAGAGCTGCCTCAGTCACTAAAGAACTGCCTTCCTGTTACTACATTATGTTAGTACTTCTGGCAGTGTATGCAAGAAAACCAGATAGTTTATGCAAGGTCATTGCAAATACAAGATTCATCAACCTGGTGATGTTCCTACAGCCACATAAATGTGTTTATGAGCAGCAGGTGAATTCCTGCAAAAGACTCTAAAGCTATTAACAGCTCAGTAAGGAGTACATAATAATAGGCTGTTAACTCAGCCTCCCTGACAAGAACATCAAGAAAGGGCACTTTGAAACTATTAATACTAATACATTAAAAAAAGAGGATTTTTACATTATGTTCCCTTAAATCAACAAAACAAACATTCATTATTTTATTAGGATACAAAACTAACAAGCCTACGTTGTAGCTACTGCATAACATACCCTTTCTGTGAATTCAAGTTGGCTAATGAATTAATCTATTTAAATGAAAAGCTCTTCTAATGTTCGTTGTTCATTCAACAACCACCCAAACAAACCCATAGTTTTTATAGTGTGTGGTAAAATGTTTATACACATATGAAAAATGGGAATAGTATGTTCTATTGCATGAAAAGAGAAGGGGTTTCCTTAAAAGAGCTTTCTCTTTCTGAATATTTTTTCCTTTCCCTCAGAATGACTGCTTTGGGGACATCACAACTTAATAAAAAAGAAGTTGCTTATATTATGCAGTCAGTGGCTTTGTATAAGTTTCTGTGTGAAAAAAAAAAACAAACATTAAAAGTGGAAAACTAACAACAATCTGTCCTTCTGCATGGTTAATGTGCAGCTGCAATGCAGTCTAAGAAGACGATTGAAAAAAAAAGGGAAAGATCCCTATTTTCTCCCTTTTGCCCCCCAAAATACACGTCTCTACCTGTATCTCCCCAAATGTCTCTGAACACGTGAGGGATTGCAGGAAAAAGCTAAGTTAAAATGATACTTCGTATGGAACATTCCTTCACATTCAGGTAAGATGAAACCCCACTTATGTCTCAAAGTACATATCTTCTTGATTTAACCTGTAAATCTACCTTTATGGTTGCAAAAGAACAATTTATGAACAGTAACCAGTTTGTGTATTACGAAAACACTATCCTAGCTTCAGTTTTTAAAACAGTTTGGGCTCATAGATGAAGATTTTGGGGAACTTTTAAGCTAGTCTTTATTTTAAGAAGACGTAAAGGAAAATTTCTGACGTATTTTAGAGAAATGGTGACCTGAACATTATATGTAACTTATAAATAAGGTACTAATTTTTTGCTTAGATGACCATCTTTTGGCAACTACACTGATTGTATTTAGGTCATTGCTATTGAAACTTACTATTCTTTTTGTAAAGGTGTCAAACATTCAATCCCAAAGTTTGACTCCTGAATGTCCGTTAAGATACCTGAAGGAACTATAAGTCTAGTTTCAGATGCTACTCAAACTTACTGCACCTAAACTCAAAAGTGACTACACCACAACTAGTTAATATCAGCAACAATGACAATAACAACAATAGCAATAAAAAGCTTTGAGAGTACACTCTCCATTTTGTTAATTCGGGATAAAATATGTTAAACTTCTTACCAATTTGTTTTGTGCAATTGATACAGAGACATTTATTTTTTACCATATGTTTATCAAAATATTCTGAAGTTCGTCCTCCGGAGGTAGCTGAAGCTTACTGCGCTATGAAATAGATGCCTTTGATTTTTGACCCTACCTAATCACATGTTCAAGATTAACAGCTGATTTCTGCAGTTAATATTATTATTCTTGCTGTGTCAGTAATCTATTTTTAAGACGATTTGTTTCTGAAGTTCAAATTATTAATGTCTAGAAAAAATGTTTAATAATTCCTTTTATTAGCAATCAACCTCTGCCATCAGTGGAGTTAGCTTTCTTTGAAGTATGGAACTAGCTGTGGTTTTTGTCTTGTAACAGTTTGCATACCTCCTATGCCTATGTCTTTAAAAGAGTTTCAAAACCATTTATTCAAAACCATTAATGCACTTTTACTACATTTGTGCAGCTCTTCTAGCACTTACTGGAATAAGCTTTGTACCTGCAGTTTTCCTTGGGGAAAATGGTATTGGCTACAGACAAGAATAGAAGATCAGCAGAGACTGAACTATGGTTTTTGTTAAATTAAATCCACTAGGTTTGCTTAAACAACATTATATTTCTCCTTCAGATTTTTTGGTTCAGCAAGAACAACAATAGTAATAGCTCTGTAGGCTACTTTATTATTAAATACAAAGGCTTAGAAGCTATCTCTAAATAATTGACAACAACTATTAGGAGGCCAGCCAAACCAGGCACCTAATGGAGAACGCCTAGCTCAGAACTTCTTTGATAAACCCATTGCTGCATGCAGTTGATGTTTAGAGGCCAGATTTCTTTTTCTCCTAATAGTAATTATATCAGTGTCATTAATAATGGCTGCTGCAAGGCCCATAGTTGCTTTCCTGCAGGCAAAAATTGTATCAGCTCAGAGACTCTCATAATTATTCACTGTTGCTTTCAACAGTTCTGAGAACTCTTTTTAGAACGTAAGGCCTTTACAGTCCTTCCCTTGGGACGCTAGGTAAATAACAGCGCATAGGAAAACTGAGAAGCTTGTTTAACATCACTTACCATGCTAAAATAAGCCGGGAGATCTCATTTTAATGATTATCTCCCCAAGCACATTTGTAGTGATTATTTTTTAAAAACATTCACCAGACATGGTTCATTTCCCAGGAGCAATGAATGGATGAGAATGCCAGAGGCACTCCTTGGAGCCCTGGGGCCTCACTGTGACATGTTGATCTGTTCCTGCAGCTATGGACAAATACTAAGGTCTGCTTAATACTACTATCTAAAAGCTCTTATGCATCCGAATTAGCTCAGTGCTCTTGTTTTTACAAGAACGTGCTGAAAATGCAATGAAAACACATTGCATGAGCACTATATTTCTTGCTCTTACTCACATCAGAAACATTTTACTTTAGGCAGCAGATTGCTACTTACACCTCAAATAATTTGAATAACTGAAAAATATTACAGGAGCAAAGTCCTTTTTCCTAAAAAAGAATGATTTACATGAGGCTAAAAATTGCCCAGCTAATCATTCAATGCTACCAGCATAGCGCTTGTATACTTACTGACTGCCCAGGCAATTAAGTGCTCAATCCCAATTGTTATAAGCCTTTTCCTGTTCCCCAGTCTTGTCACTGATGTTGACTTTAAAATATAGTCAGGAAGCTTGCAAGGTTATCAAGCATACTATGGTAGATGTAACAACAGTAAAAGAATATGCCCGGAGGAAGAGCCAGTGGATGCTAGCAATCTAGCCACAGCAGTACCAAATGAACTCTGCCTGCTCATGAATAATGTCACACACTCTGCAGGCTCTCTTCAGCCTCATGTGGATTGGAAATGGTGCGTGTATTATTCTTCATGATTTAAAAAGCATAGAAAACCATAAAAGCAAAATCTGAACCAAGAAAGTAACAGCTGGTACTTAAGGGAAATAGGGAAGTTGTAACATAGCTGTGTCTGAAAAAAAATGTAATATTCCTAACTCAGTTACACAATATGAAAAACTGTAATAAAAGAAATGGAGAGACTGGAATGGTTTAGCTGCTTAAGTAGTTGGGAGGTTGAGGGTCAATGAACCTCACATGTCACATGCACCTCACAGAAAGGCATAGGGTTATAGAAAAGAAATGACTGATCTTACTTCACCCTTCCAAAATGTCACTGAGAAATTCAGAGGATTTTCTGATCTACATGATGTAGGCTTTTATAAGAAATGTCCATGTCTTGTCTAATGACTCCTGTTCGTGGAGGTTAGATTCCAGGTGATGCTCAAGTAGGGTCAGGCTTTTTCTGAGCAGAACTGAACTAATCTGAGAAGATCATAATGAAATACCTCCTTAGCTGGAGAAGACACAGGGGAACATCTGTTGTCCTAAAATGGGATAAGTCACATACCTTACACTGGCAGTTCACATGGGGAAAAAAAACAGCTGGAATAAAGCAACTTGGGCACATATGTGAAAATGAGCCTGAAGCACTCTGAAGGCTCCCAAGACTGTGCTATTGCTGTGCTAGTCTAGTGTGATACTGAGCATAGCACAGAATTACCTGTTCCTCAGAATGTGTGGAAAAAACAGGCAGGGAAAACCATCTTCATCTTTACATGCACTGAGTGCCACATCTTTTTGTCACCGAAGTGCAGAGCATGACATCTGTTGTACATACACACTTCTGTGGCTTTGAAATAATATGGTCCATGTATTTCCAGACAGATATCCTTATACTACAGGATACTACTGTACACAAACTATCCTGAAAGACAACATTACTTTTGTGTTTATAATTTTCCATATTATTTTTTTGTAAAAATAATTCTGTCATTCAAAGCATTATGTGTTGATAGACTTAAATCCTCACATAATTCCTATGAAGTCGTTTACCTCAAAATCTACTCTGTATTTTACTACTCAAATTCAGGATGGCTCATTTTAATTCATATTAATGAATATTCAAAGAAATAGTGATGTTTATTTTAGTGTTAGATTTTTAGAAGCAGCACTGTTTCCTCTGTAAGTTAATACAGCTGTAGACTGATAGAAAAATTAACAAGGTCATACTGCTTTCTAATTCTTTAAACCTGATACTTTCCTCTATCTCTGCATCATCACTCTTCATCTCTTTCTAAAATCTCATTGGAAAACCAGTTTCCCCTCTGCCTCTACTGCTCAGTTATTTTCCCTTTTTTATTTACTAATTCAAGTCCAAATAATACTAGAATGGAGGAAAAGTCATAGGTGACATCCTCCATGTCCTGTGCACTGACTGCCATATGGAGGTGGGATAAAATCTTTATGTGAAGCCTGTGAGCTGCAAATGGACTGTCAACAAAATGAAGTATTTCTCAAAGGGATTTGGCTTTAGTGTAAATTTCATCAAAAGACAAAGAAGCAAAGGAACAACAGCCAGCCCCTCCGTCCTACATCCTGCTGCAAAAGACACTCTGTTTGGAGATGTTATTGCAATGCCTTGGAAGAGTACTTGGGCATATCCCATTAAAATCTCCTCCCTACAGGCATGCTTTCTCAGCTAACTATATATTATATTGTGTGTAACAGAAAATATAATCCAGCTGTGTATTTGTGCCATATGGGAGAACAAACTTAACACAGTTGCTAATACGTATACAGCTTGGTATGGTTAATACAGCTCTCAGAGAGCATTAATATTTGAAGATTAACTTTAAGGGTTTGGGTGGAAAAGGGGAGGAATAAGCATTTTCCAGTTCAGCTGCACAACCTCAAGTGGAGCAGGTATGGTTTATATCCACTATGTACTTTTCCCTTTTCCTTGAAAGAATTCCTACAGCAGGACACTGTTCCTGCTCTGCCTTTCCTTTGGCAGGCTCCAAGGGAGGGTTTTTCCTGCTCAACTGAAGGGTCTAAACTAAACCATACTGAAATTAACTGAACTAAACTAAATTAAACCAAGCCAGCTCAAATAACTTTATCTCTGAATAAAACACTCTTTCCACCTCTAACTGTTCTGATTTGTGTCTTTCCATTCTCCTTCCCATCCCTCTGGGAGCAAGGGGAGGAAGAAGCAGAGAAATGAGTGAGCGGCTGCATGGTTCTGAGTTACAGCTGGGCTTAAACCACCACAAAAACACAGAAGAGATTCCTTAAATTCTTCTTTCCAAGAAGACCTCACCATAAGCAGTGCAGCAGTAAACGCCACTTGGTGCATCGATAAGGAGTGGTGAGGAAATGCTGTATGCTCTCTGTTTCTGCAGAGTTCATGCACAGGGAACCCAAACCCTTTTCTTTCACCTTTGGGATCCCCACAGTCAAATGACTGTGTGGTATAAAAGCCTTTATTGATATGGCCTGAACATACAGATCTATTTACAGGGACACCTGCAGCGGTGCCCAGTGTGTGGCCACCATGGGCAGGGACATCCCCCTGGGTGTCCTGGGCACAGGCACTGCCTCAGGGCCAGCAGCCCAAAGGCCTTTGTCCAAGGGCTGCTGGGAGCAGGGGCAGCAGCTGCAGGGAATGGAATGGCACGGAATAAAAATGGAATGGAACAGAACAGAAGAGAATGGAATGGAACAGAGCAGAATACAACAGAAACCTATGCTATGTTATGCATATAGAATCACAGAACAGTTATGGTTGGAAAGGACCTTAAGATCATCCAGTTCCAACCCCCCTGCCATAAG
>JBAFWW010041808.1:9767-26138 GCA_036873685.1 Agapornis canus
CCATCAGTTCCATAGCCCCATTGTAGAAGGCCACCAAATTGGTCAGGCAGGATTTTTCACAGCAATTTTGTGACTGGAGTCAAGAACACTTCCCTTTCAAACAGGTGGTCTATGGACAGATGTAAAGGTTGAACCTTGTGCTCTCAGCGCAGTGAATGGGTTTGAAAACTCTTGATTCAGAACTGTAAAAGAGACTTTTTGACATAGGCAAAGGTATTCACTCCTAGTAGCAGCCTGGCAGTCAGTGAGCTTAGAAAAATGACGCTAGCATTTCTCTGTAGTCAGCTCTCTGCAGTCATGGCACCAGACACCCCAGGTTTACACTGAAACAGAGGAGTAACTTGTGTTGGAGGTCAAGTACTGCTTTCCACAGACAGCAGTGGCAGAAAGGCAGCATTGGCAAATGATACACTGAGGCATGTGCAGAGTACACACTTTGACAGCCAGTCACTGTAGTTCTTTACCTAGGTATATTTCTGCTCTGCATCTGAATACAAGTGTGTTTTTTGAGGCTGTTTCTCTTGTGTCTGGCTGCTTTTTTCTTAACCAGCAAATTATTTAAACTTCATTACCCAAGAAAACAAAACAAAACAAAAAAAACCCACCCTACATGATCATGATGCTTACAACTTTCTGATGAAAACAGAGGAACTTACAACATAGCCATGTACTTCGGGAATGTTGCTTATATTTAAGTAAAAAGTAAAAAAATTGCATGCCAAACACTGAAAGTTTTAGTCATACAGACTGAAAGAAACATCTGTCCTTGTAGTTACTGAGATCTCAGATGTTCTGTGCCGATGCTCCCTCCATATACAGTGAAAAGAATAAAAGAATAAAATACACTGGAGAGGTTCTTGTACCTTAGCCTTGGTATTAAAACATAGTTGATTTCTCACTATCATTTGTACTCAAACTATAGGCTTTAATTAAAAGCTCTTATTTTAAACATGGCACATGCTTATTTTCACCTCACACATGGACTTTGCTGGCTTGGCTTGTCTGCTGTTGTCTAGAACTACTTAGTACTAACTTGAGATTTGCAAGTCCACTGTCAAGGCACTTGTCCCAAAATCTTAAGGCCCTCTCAAGCTTTGTTCCCAAGCTAGCAAAATGCTTAGGCTCCTGCTTCAATTTAAGTCCTTAGCTAATATTTACCCAAAGAAGAATGTGTGCTGATCTCAGGCTATAGTTAAGGAGTGGCTTACAAAATTGTAACTGGTTTGTATATTTTCTTGTTCAATGGGAGTGGAACATACAGTTTCAATACATCTGCAAGCTGCTGCCACGGAACACTGTGAAATGCTTGATCAGGCTGGCATAGCGTCAGAGCTTGTCAATCACTGCAGAATCCACTTTCAAGCCAAACTTTTGTCTCTTTCACTGGGATACTGGGTTTTGTCCATGTTTCTTTGAAAGTGGGAAGGTCACTAGCTGCAACCAGAAAAGACAAAAATACAAAATACATCCTCTGAGGAGCCTGTAGGAGCCTGTGAACCATGAAGAGCACACTCCATAAAAACCATACTGATTTATTTTTTTAATAGCGCTGAGGATGTTGCACAAACTTGTAGGAAATTCCCATCTAGGGCAAAGAACAGTCCTCCTCCCCCACCTTGCATCTTTACTGTAGCTCCTACAGAGCATGTACTGTTACCAAATGACCCAGAGCTGCGTCACAGCACAGCAGCGGCAGCACAGCCCACACACGTGATGCCTCTTCCTGCAACTAAGCTCCCATCCATAGCTTCAATGCAAAGAATTAGCTTATAGCTGTGATCTGGGAGAAAATGTTTAAAACAGAATGATTTTTTTTCATCAACATTCATCAACAGCAGTAAAAAAAAAAAATAAATAAATAACCCAAGATACATTTTCCAAGGAGTGCCACCCTACTCTACCATTAAATAAAACGCTCCTGGTTCTGAAACTGCTCCATCCCCATTCTGAGGCATGTTCTTTGAAAAGGAAGAAAATGGAAATTTTTCTACTTCTGTCATTAGATACAGGGAATGAATCTGAACTTTTTGGTTTTAAACAACCACATGGGAATTGAACATTGTGGAATATATGAAGAAATGCATTTTCCTGTAAAGTCAGTTGGGATTTTTGTTATGTTATGTTATGCTTGCCACGACCTAGAGATACAGAACATGGTAAGAAAAATGCACTTTCTGTCTATGAAGGGCAGAATTCTTACTGGTAGAAATTCCTGTCTGGGGGGTTTTGCTGTCCTGGCAGCAGTTCTGGTTGCTTGGTATGACTGTAAGGCCACACATCACTATGGCTCGTACAGTCAACTGATGAGGGTTTTTTTCCATTCTATCAACAGCTCATTTATCTCTGAGCTGTTAATATTTATTTTTCTGGAAATTTGCTAACAGGTATAACTCAGGAAACCAGCACACACTGTTAGTCAAAGAATTCTCATTTAAAATGCTTCTTCCACCTTAAAGTGACATCACTTCAAGTCTTAGCAAATCCTTGCACTCTTGGATCTTTCCTTTCTTCACCAACACTACCATGTTCCATCAGGGATTTGTTGGAAACCCATGCAGGTAACTGAAATTGTTCTGTCAATGACAATAATGGGACAGTATTAACCTTCTCATAGTTCAGCTTTTTTTCCTTCTTTTTCTTGAAAGTTGAATCAACTTGCCAAAGAAGCCCTATTAGGCAGACAGGCAATTGTGAAACCAGTTCTGTTCAATACAAGGTGGCAGAGGAAAGCTGCGTGCAGAAGTTGCAGGATGAATATCAATATAATGCTGACTATATCAAGACAACGCCAGCAACTAGCCTTTATGGATCTACTTTGTCCTGCTTTTGGGAAAAGTTGCCACCACCCACAGGGACAGCATTACTTTCTGAGCAGAGCTGACATGAGCACAAATACCCATCCCTTGCATTGCTTCTGGCCCCAGTGGGACAAGAAGATGCTATTCTTAATAACATGCATAACAAGCCTGAAGGCCAAGTTTCACTCAGTCACCTGAAGTGAAATAGATACCTGCTTTACTGAACCGGGACCCAAGGAAGAGGTCAGATATGAGCTGTTGACTGTTGTATAGAAAACAGCTTCTTTCCTCAGACTGTGATTCCCAGTCCCATATACAAACTTGCCTTCTACCAGCTGCCTGTCCTTTGCCTTCCTGTCCACTTTTTCTCAGAGAGCATGAGTGTCTCCAAGTTATCTGGCATGCCTAGAAAGGACAGAATTGTTTTACCCATGCTGGCCTGCCTGGTGGGAGAGAGGAACTGGTGGGTGGTCTGTGCTGGAGTAGTACAGTGGTCCATTGTCCATTTCATTGTGCTTTAGGATTCCTAAAGGGCACCCAAAGGGGAACTGCTTTGGCAAATGCATGGTCCTGTCAAAATGGGAGGCAAAATGGCTAACCCTTATGTCAGAAGACTTTAGTCCTAGGGGAAGAGCTGCACTGATATAATGCAAGCCTGAGAAAAAGTACGCAAAGTACTCATAGAAAACCACGCTTTAGATCACTGTACTGCTTCCTGCAGCAAGATGTCTCTCTTGTTACTACTCATTTACATCTTGCTGAATAAATTTAATATTAAAGGACTGGGCTCATGGAAATTTGGGATAAATCTTAACTCTCTGGTATTTTACTTTGGTAGCTGTAATAAGTATTTAAAAAGCTGTTTATGAGGAAATACAGATCTCCAAACTACTATCTTCCATAGAAAAATGGAGCTAATTCTGTATTCTCTCTACTTGTTTTTTGCCAGCACTTCAGAACAGAGATTGAATTTTGTTTTGGTTTCAAATGGCTCCCAGCACTAATTGAACCTAATCTTTGGCTCACAGTTGTATTAGTACAAATAAATGTGTCTTCAATTTGAAGTTTCAGAATTGCTTTAAGCCTGTAAAGGTCCACAGAGAAAATAAAGGGGTGGCCCTGTGCCTCCACCATTACTTCCCCATACCCAGTTGTGTATTAGCAACTTATACCAGCTATAGTGCTAATGTACATGTGACCAGGTATATCAGGAAGCCAGACTGCTTTATACATAACAATTTCTTGTCCCACAGAAAAATTTTTCAGGGTTAGTTTTTTATTATATTATTTCCTTTGTCCTTTATTACCAACACAAGAAATAGAACATGAACAAGAGCAGAAGGGCAAGACAACCTCTTTAGTGAACAGATTGCTATATATTAGTCATAACCTTCACAGGAAGAGTAAGTTCCTTCACGCCAGGAAACATAAATAACTCCTGATATAGAAAATCCATTTCATTTTGTTAGGTATTTTATACAGAAACCCCATACATGTGAATTCATAGCTGTGGTTTTGATTTTAGGCCTTCTTTTTAAGGAAGGCGAGTGAGTGGCTACTGCCATAAGTTAGTGCAATCCTTGGGTTATTCAAAGCCATACATCTGTCTTCTCAATTCCATTTCATTTTTTCAGCATGTGCTTAGAAAAGATATCTATACTCCAAACACAACACAATTTTCTGTCCCACAGCTCCAAAGTAGAAGCAAAGTGGAAGATTCTATGGGATGATAAAGATTATCTGCTGTTTCCTGTTCTAGGGTCAAAAAATGAGCAAAAATAAAGGTCATCTGCGTTTATATTAACAATACAACCATCCCACTATATTTCGTAACAAAGTTGGGTCATTATTTATCCACTTGTCCTTTATATCACTGCTTTGAACTCTCTGGGTTTGCTTATCATGATATTTCTAAAATCTGTAAACAGTCAGGGAAAAGCATTTCTAGTTTTCTAAATAGAGCATTAGGTCATTTTATTATCAGAGAAATATAACGCTGCCCATCTGTTGTTGTTCCACATGTGGAACAGCAGGCAGTCTCCTCCTAACCATTAATTATTTCAAGGAAGTCACTGCAGCAACTTGCCATATGGGTCCAGTTTTTATTCTGCTCTTCAGGATAGCCTTCCCCACAGCTATTCATGAAGTACAGACACTCTTGTGCTAAGAAAACACACCCATCCACACAGATCCCCAGCTAACAACCCACTCTTGACATAATTTACTGTGTTTCAGATTTTGCTAGTGGAGCAAAAGTAGGGTTTCATTTTCACTTTAGGGCATTAATTCAGCTGTCAGTTCAAAATCAAGTTTCTGTCTTTCTTTAAACCTCTGGAAAAGGTGAGACTCTGCTTCCCAAGCCTTTGGTATTGTTACCTTTTAGATCATTGTACTGCTTACTGCAGCAAACTTGTAGAATCGTAGAATCACAGAACGGTTAGGGTTGGAAAGGACCTTAAGATCATCTAGTTTCAACCCCCCTGCCATGGGCAGGGACTCCTCACACTAAACCGTGTCACCCAAGGCTCTGTCCAACTTGGCCTTAAACACCACCAGGGATGGAGCATCCACAGCTTCCATGGGTGACCCATTCTAGTGCCTCACCACCTTAACAGTAAGGAACTTCTTCCTCATATCTAATCTAAACTTCCCCTGTTGAAGTTTGAACCCATTACCAGTTGTAACGGATTACAGGAATTTGTAATGTGTACCATACATAGTTCTTCATGTTTGTTTTGATGTTGGATAAAACCAAATGAAAATCAGTTCCATGATAGCGTATGATTCATTGGGATGAAACAATCAGAAATACACATCTGTAGAACGTGGTTCTAAAACTCAGTTGTGGAGAAGCATGCCATGGCATGTCAGGCTTTTGAGTTGTTCCAGTTAGATCATGTTTGATGTCTGTTGTTCTACAGTATATTTCTCATGACATCTTTGGCACAACTGGATGGCTACTGGAAAGCCAAGCAGACCTAGGATGATTATTTTCAGGGATGATAGTTCACCATAGGCTTTCATGTATTTAATTATTTAATCTTTATGAGTATTAGAAATATCTCTGATAGATTCTCTTCTTTGGATGATGGAGATGCAGATCGTATTCAAGAAAATACGAATGTTTCCATAGTGACAGAAGAGTTGCTGTCAGATCTGAATTAGAATCCCATGTGCTGTTTCAGATTGTGGCAGGTGTTAGGACACTTCAGGCTTCTTTTAATTCACCTGCAACAGCTACAGACTAATCAGCTGGATGATTCAGATCTCTCATCTACATTCTGAAAGTTAGACTGAGTTCTCCCTGAAAAATGTTTTGAAGTACTGTGGAAAGTCTACATACTATAATATTCTTAGAGGTGACTAACATTTCTTCCAGTTTTGCCAAGTCTTCAGTATAATTTTTGCTTTGTTTTCTGAAGCAAACAGCAATATTTTAGTCCCTTCACTGGAGGGTTTCTTTATGGCTTGATGATTCTTACAACCTTTCCTTGTACTATGGAAAGGTTATAGCTTTATTCCTCTTCTAAATCTAGCAGCTCTGAAGTAGAATGCAGTGGCATGTCCTACAGCAAATGACAGGTCTTTGTCATGTCATTCTCTAGGCTAGAGAAGTTTGTGACAGCTGCAGTCAGTCAGTGTTAGAAGTTTTTCCTTGTTCCTCTGTAACAGTTTAAGGGCCATCAGAAGGTGGTGGCGGGGAGGGCAGATTGCAGCTGGAATTTCATAGATCTCAGATTCTACAGGATCATCTTATTGTTTCCAAGTTGCTCATCTTTCTCAAAGCATCTATGGGCCTCTGAGACACATTCCAGCATCAAAAATACAACTTTTACTGCTCTGGTTCCCTTTTCCTTGCTAAATCAGTGTTTTAGATTGTTGTCTTCTGGGCTTGAACTCCATAAGTTAATGTTGTGATAAACAGATAACTTAGTTTGGTTTTAAGCAACAGTAGCTGCTCAATTGTATATGAAATGCAGGGGGGACCTTCATAAGTACTAGAAGCCTAATGCAGCCTGAAATTAGAGCATTTCTTTAGGTACAGCTAAACTGCAGTGCATGTGTACAGTAGAGCAGGAGCCCCTAGGGAAAAGGACTTCTGTTGCTGTGGCCAGTTGTTTCTGGCCACTCTTGATACTCATTGCTCCATAGGATGGCAAAGTGTTTGCCTTAGAAAGGAGGAGAGACCCTGACATTTCCAGAAAATGTATTGGCCAAGAAAGGGCTACCGGGCTCCAAATGCATGCTGATTTGCAGCTGGCTCCCTGCCCGAGCTAGGTGGTCTGGAAGAGGGAAGCTGGCTGGGTGAGGTTTTGTGCTTCATAGGTTTTCTTTAGCCATAATATAAAAATTGAGGAGTGTTAATTCCACAGTTTTGCATCGAGGACCTACTGAAAGGCTTTAGAGCAAGGCTTTTATACATTTCCTAATGTCTAGAAGAAGGTGGAATGAAAGAAATAGGCCCTTTTTGAGTTTAGATGGGTGAGTGCAATAAGCTTTAAATTTTTTCTCCAGTACCTGAGAGCTTTTTCAAAATGAAAAAGACCCTATTTTCACAGGGCAGTAAAGCATTTTTTTTCCAGTTCTGTGTCTTGAAAAGCAGGTAGGTTTTGGTTTTTTAGGCTTGTTTTAAAATGAATTGGAAAACAAATTTTGAAGCACTGAAACAAAGATTTTGGTTTTTTATTTTAGCCTATGAAATCATTAATTGAGGGATTAAAAATACATATATAAATGTTATAAATAACATCAGTGGTGCTACGAAATTTAATTTTACGGAAAGGGAAGAAGTAAAACTGTTTTCTCTAAATTTTGTGTGTTCATTTAAATTTCCTTTTGATACACTCATTCCATTTTTCAGTATGATTTTGCATCTGATCTAGGTAATAGAAATCATATGATCAGGAAACAGCAAAAAATAGCGTTGTATGTCCTCATTATACCCACCTATTTATATCTTATAGTGAAAGGAAAAAAATTAGGTTTAGTCTCTTTCCTATTAAAATGATAACAGCAAACATGAACCCTAAAGTAATTGTCTGGATTATCAAATGCAAAAGAAGTAGGATATTTATATTATTGACAAACATATTTTTCTTTTTTGCCTTCTGTACTGAAGTGTATGTCCAGAGGCACATGAACAATTACTCTTGCATTACATTGCACATGATTATGTTACACTGCTATTTATAAACAAAATATACAGAATGAGTTTTACCAAATGTGGGTTACTCTGAATTTAAACTCTCAGAGTAAGTTACATGTGGTGCTAGAGCATGCTGTGGTTGCACATCGAAGAATGATGTTTTTAAAAGGTTCTACAGCTGCAGCTGTGAGGCCTACAACCAGTTCATGGGATGGATGAGTCTTACTCTGAAGCATGCAGAGTGATGATGCTTGGTTGCAATAGGGGATGTTTCTGTTTTGCTCACCCATTTTGTATATTGTAGACCTGATGACTGTAAATTGCCTTCTATGAATCACTCCAAGTAGAGTAAAAACAGAATATGAATTCAGATTTATGCCTAAAACCTATTTTTTTTTCCTTTAAAATAGCGTTACCTTAAATGGGAACATTTAGAAAGTATATGATGGATATAACTGGATTTCATTGCAATGAGTGTGTGAATGGTACTGTGTAAAGTAAAAGCTATATTTCATGGTTCTGATTTCAATCAGTGTTTTTCAGAATTACAGTTGTTTGCAATAATACTGTTTCATCTGTCTTCTGCATGATGAGTAAGTGCTAAGAAATCTAACCCTTTGAAAAATTTCCCTTGGGTTAAGAGTCTTTTTCTTATTTTCCGTTTTTTCCAAATCTTCAACAGCTAGCAGTAACTACATGGGCATGCATGGGGGGGAAGGGTAAGGTATGTTTAATTTCAGCTCTAAGTTTTCATCATGTGTGGTACAGGTCATCACTGCAGCTCAAGATGCCACCACTCACATAGGCAGACATGCAGTAAGTATAAGCAGTGTCTGGCAGGAGTGGTCCAGGCTTCTCAGTCATGTGTGATACCCAAAGGTGACCTTAGCATACTTCTTCAACAACTCTTCAGGCTTCTCTTGATACACACATGGCTGTAGGTAATCTCAAGGAACCAGTCCAAGTCTCACACATTCCTGCCATATGGCAGGAATGGTGTTGATTACTGAACTGTGTTAGTGAGGGAGTCTTTCCACAGCAGGCAACCATGCTGTCAGGGATCTCATTCTGGTTCCTGAAATAGCTAAATTAAGGCTTGGATGAAAAACATTTAAGATGCTGTAAGTGCTTTTGATGCTGGTGATAGTGGTCCTTTAAGATGGCACCCTTCTGTCCTTTTGAAGGCATTGCGAGTTAATTGACATATAAAACTACTTCTGGTTTTAAAACTGGCACTGAATTTTTCCATAGCATTGAAATATTAACCCTGGTACTTTGGATTCATACCAACTCCTAAAATTACTTTTGATTTTAATTAAGATAAATTGATGTTTAGCACTTCTTCAGCACTTGGTGGAAAGCGAGTACAGTTAGATTCTGTTTCTTGTCCTGGAGAAATTATACTTTGCATTTCTTTTGTACTTTTTATTTGATTCCATAATCTTAATTTCTTATCAAATGGTTCAGTATCTGGTGCTGTTGGGGAGACAGGAAGAGAATTGAAGCTCTTGAAGTTGTAAGTATCCATCAATAATAGAATCATTTAGGCTGAAATGAGTTTTAGGAGATCCAGCCTCCTGCTTCAAGCCAGGACAAAACTGAATTCAGACCGTCATCTTTTGTTCTAACTATCTTGTATCTCAGTAGAAAGCCTGGCTTCATCTACTCAGTTCTTTTTGCTGCTGGTATTAGAAGACCACTATGAGATACCCCCTGAAATCTTCTGTCCTGCAGGCAGAGCAAACGCTGTGCCCTCAGCCTGTCCTTTGTTTAAATGTTCACTGTCAGACCATCTTGGTGACCCTTCTGTAAACTCACTCAGTATTCTCAAATCTTGAACCGTGGGGCACAAAACTGGATATAGAATCCAGATGCAGACTAACAGGTGCCAAAGGAAGGATGACTTGCCTCAATCAGCAGCATAGGCAGCAGTTACAGTGCAGTATGCTCTTACGCTGTCACAGCTGCCATGCTCAGCTTTAGCTTACTGCTCACCAGGACCTGGGCATCCTTTTTAGGAAAGCTGCTATCCAGCTGGTGGGTCTCCAGCCTGTACTGTTTGTGGGGATTTACTCCCCTGTACTGGACTTTCTTCACTGACTGTTACGAGGTCCCTGTTTGCCCATTCTTACTGTTCTGAATAGCCCTCTGCTACTGAAGCATATTGATAGTATCCCCAGTTTGGTGTTGTCTACAAATTTAATGGGGTGAACCCCTTCTCCAGCTTTAATGCTGCCTATTGTTTGCCATTTGAGGAAAAATAATAGGACTTGTGATTAGGGCTTACCTATACTTGAGGATTAGTATAGATTCCAGGCAAGCCTGAATTTCACTGAAGTTGTTTCTGAATATTTCCATACACTGGACATGTTTAAAAATACAGGTCCTTTATTCTTACAACCTTTTCTTAATTTTTTTTTTCCTGTTCTGGAATAGAAAAAACTTCAAATTAATTTTTTCATTTGGTAACAGAGCTAGGAAATAATCATTATTTCTTCTTTGGAAATTTTTAGATGGCTAAGAATCCTGATGCAGTGAACATATATCAGCTGTTTAAGAAAGAACCAGGTTGTTTAAATGAAGAAAATTGATTTCTTTACCTAGCTGTTTTCTGGGGTTTTCTGTTTGTTTTGTTTTATTTTACAGTGGATTCCAGTCTTGCAAGACTTCAGAAATAAAGAGACACTCTGGGGTTTTGTACCATACCAAAGTGACAGATCTTCAACAGAAACTTCATTTCCAATTACACTTCATATTGGAGATTACAATATGGATGGCTACCCAGATGCTCTTGCTATACTAAAGAACACATCTGGAAGGTAGAGTATATGTAAACCTAAAAATAAAGATTATCAAATAGGTGTTCAATCATCTATCATACAAATTAATAATTTTAGTGCATCTTGTTCATTTTATCTAGTGAGCATGACTTTTGATCTCTGATAAGTGTTTCATTTTTAAAAAGGTATGCATTTACAAGGTATATTCTGAATGTATAATTGTATAGGCTTGAACTGGGACTCTAGATGGGTAATCACACCAGGGAGTGGAGTATGAAGTACCATTTTAGCCACTCATCCTGGATAATCTCTCTTTCCTTTCCCAAATCATCTGTATAATCCTGACTTCTGCTTTCAGTGTTGGCTAGTAACACTGGCTGCTGAGAGCTGGGGAGCCTGCTCCATGCTGTCACATGGAGTGAACACCAACTGTTGACTACTGAAAAATGCAATAGTGTTTTATTCCTTTTGAGAACCTTTTAGACATACCTAATAACTCACTAGTGATATTATATTGTTCAAATTTAATTGAAATAAATAGACTTTCCTCTCCCCCTAAAAAAGGGGAAAGGAGGGAAGCTTCTAATCTTTCCTGTTGAATTTGTCAGTGTAATCTTTCTCCTTTCTTTTGTCTGTCTTCATTACTTTTTTTCCCAGTACTTTGTATTGCTACCTTCTTGTGTTAGGTAGGAGAGAACATGCAGTGATGCTTACAGGGAGGCTGTTGTACACTGAGGAGTTAGTGATCCACATAGCAGTTGACCTGAGTAGGTGCACACCAGTGCTATTCTGCACACACCACTTGCCTATAGGACAGACTTAGCTAGCTAATTGTAATGGAGAAACCTGTAAGCAGGCAGCTCTCACTTGGCACCTGGTGATGATACCACTAGAATGTCCTTGTCTCTACCTTAAAGTGAAGCAGCATGTTTTCATGTGAACATCCTTTTGCTTGACAGTAGAAATGATGAATAGACCTGTTTACTTCTAAGAAAAACTTGAAAGAGCTCTAGAGGCCATAGTGCCAGTGAACCTCGTTCACTGCAGACAGGATACGTGCAGCATGCCATGCCTTGACTCAGGGTCTGCTTCATGATGCATAAACTGGGTTTTCCAGGATCTGAAGAGATGTAAAGTTAGATATGGTATCACAGAATCATAGAACTATAAAATAGTTAGGGTTGGAAAGGACCTGAAGATCATCTAGTTCCAACCCCCCTGCCATATATTCCCTTTTTTTTAATCAATACCTTATGGAATCTTAACATCTTCTTTATTGAGATCTATGACAAATACTTGTGCTAGTGTATTAAAAGGCAAAATACCCTTACACTTGTATTTATTATCTTACTCTGTATGGTATTTTTGGTAAGCTTACATGCAGGTTCATAGTTTGAATTAATAGTAAGGGAAAAAACTGATGAGCTCACGTTGGTGCTTAAAGCAGTATATAGACAGAATTTAGATGCTGAAGTTAAAGAATTCATTAGAGATTCTCTAGTGTTTGCCTAAATGTTAATCACCCACAACTCTTTATATTAAGAGTTCTTCTGATACTGACACATATCTGAAAATGACCCAGTTTAAAGAGCCACATGCTGGTATTCAGCCTACATGATGTGATTCAGAGACAAGGCAGTGAGCAGCTGAGCTCTATCTCTGTACTTCTGAGCCTGAAAATAACTAGCACAGCAGCTGTTTGTATTCAGATACAGAAGAGGAGAAGGGGATTTTATGTTAGTGCCCAGAACTTGCATAGGTGAAGTCAAAGCACTGGGGCAGTGAACGTCAGGTTTTTACTCCATAGCCTTGCGAAATTGGGAGGTTGTGTCTTCTGTTCAGCAGTTGCTGAATAAAAACTGTAGACTGTCTAACGAGCAGTCTGGAACAAAAATCCTTGCTTCTTCATAGAATACCAAGACATCTCACTTCAGTATTACAGCCTGTCTTTCTATTTGTTATATGTCAGCAAATGTCCAATTTGGTTTATCATGTCCTATTCTTACTGTGGTAGTAGTTTGGGTTCTGTGTTTTATGTTTTGATTTGAAACAACAGAAAACATATCAACAGAGGTTTGGTTTAGTCTTAAATTTGTGTAAAGCATCATGCAGTGTGTAAGACCATTAATTAATGGAGCAGGGGTGGGAAGAGATTGCCATAACATAATGAAAAAGCACTGACACTTTCTAAGTATTGTTTAAGTTGAAGAACCATGGAGAGATTAAGGAAGATGGCAGGTAAGTACACTTGTAATTATTTCAGAAGAAAGCATACATATGTTGACTCCTTTGACTTGATGGTGAATGAAATGATTTCTGCTGATTTAAACCCATTTATTTAGTGTATTCATCGGTTGTAAGTTAGGCATGATATAGTGGTTGTAATTCTGCCTGTAAAGTTAATGTATATGCTAATGGATTTTAAAGTATTCAGTGGCTGCTAGCTTTGCTTTTATTTAACTTCTGGAGACTTAAAGTGCTTTTTTGGTAAAGTCTATTTAGACTGTTAATAGCAAGTTAGTTGTTTTATACGTATATATGTATGTGTTTTACAGCAATCAACAGGCTTTTTTACTAGAAAATGTACCATGCAATAACATAAGCTGCAAGAGTGTACATCGCATGTTTAAAGTTTTTTGGGAGCTCTCGGATCTAAATCAAATCAAGGATGCAGTGGTAGCAACCTTCTTCGACATATATGAGGATGTAAGTTCAACCCTTTTCTAAAGCAAACAGCATCTCTCTGTGTTGCTGTATCTGTCTGTGCCACTGTCAGACGTCTGTGTAGAAATGTTTGGAAATGGGCTCTTGAGATGCTCCCTGGTAGGTGAGCAGTTTGCAGCAGCTCATAGCTGCCTTAAAGTTTGCTGACCCTCCATATGCTCTCCTTGCACTGCCCTCTTCAACAGCAAGAAAGAAGCCACAGACACATGCATGGTCCTGGTTACATATGGATGGAGCACTCTGTTCTTGATTGCCATAGAGATTTCATGAGATATTCATAGAGAATTCATGAGATTTGAAAGATCCTAAAATAATAGCAAAGGTGACAACTTTGCTGCACGCACTTTTGTCTTTTTTTTTATCTTGAAGGGAGTTTTTTTTGGTTTTTTGGTTTTGGTTTTTTGGGTTTTTTTACTACATTTAGATATTATCTAGAGTAAATCAGCTTTCTAACATAAACTTTTTTCTTCTCCTAGGGAATTTTGGATATCATTCTGCTAAGCAAAGGCTACTCCAACAGTGACTTTGCTATTCATACATTAAAGAATAACTTTGAAGCAGATGCCTATTTTGTTAAAGTTATTGGTAAGTTACCACTGTATAATCAAGTCAAAATGAGAAGTGTGTGATCATGTCTCTGTATATGATAGCACTGTGGTAGTGATCCGTCTGATAGTTCTAGAAAACTAAAAACAGAGTGGAAAATATTAGGGATTGCAGAAGCCCTGTTGCAGAATCTGAGGTGAGATAACTGGTTTGTTTCATTTGTTTTTATTTTAGTATACTTACTAAAATTCAAAGTAATTCTGTCCACTGGTTTTGATACTTTTGCTGGTGTTTAATGTCAGTGTTGACCTGATAAGTGTTAACCTTTAAGAAAGTGTTTATCATTTCCCCAGTGTGGTTTTGGTTTTGTTTAGTTTTTTGCACATATGGATGTCTGATTTCACTTAATAACTGGAGGCAGGCTAAACTTTTCTTTCATCCTGGACCTTTCCTTTTACATCCCAGCAAAATGCTTAAGACAGATACTAGGTCTTTAAAAACTCATTTCTCAGCTGGCTTCTGAAGGAACGAAGAATTTAACTGTCTTAAAATATGATCTGCAGGGAAAAAGCACATGGAACCAAGTTATTCAGCCTAAAAGAGAAATGTCCATGTCTTCAGCCCATAATGATGCCTAACAATAGGGGAAGAATGTCCTGTGTGTCCATGAAGGATACAACATAAACAGACTATGAAAAGTAAACAGTAAGAATAATTTCCTCAATGGCAGCTTGCAAAGTACTAACATAAATTCCTAGAGAAACTGCAGTTATGAATATGAGATGTCCTGACAGCTAGATTAATAAATTATATAGTGTCTTTAATTAGTTTTGAGGGAAAGGGTAGAACTGCTGAGCTTATGGGACCCCTTCCATGAACCTTTTGTACAATACATTCACATAATGTCAGTATAAAAGTAGCATTAGATCTGCACATATCTAACTTCGGTGTAGATACTATTTTTTTTTTATTTTTGATGCTATTTAAAATTTGAAGGAAGATTTAATAAATTGATGATTTCGGGAAAAGTATAATTCTGTTTGCACATATTTATATGTATGGCATAGTGATACAGGAAGGAAGAAATTGCAGCAATATTCACTTGAAGGAGCATGCTTTGTATGTCTGCAATGACTGCATTTTTACCTTGCCTGTTTTCAGAAACCTGGCAAGAAACTGTAGCCAACTGCACTTATTTTCATCTGTGCCTTCAGTGGTTGCAGATTTGCTTTCCAGCAGGGACTGCTTTCCCTCTGTCATATCAAGCCTACTTTACTGGAGTTCTTTTCTCTATTGTCTGGAAATTATTCAGAATCTAGTACAAAATGGGCTGGTTTCATTTCAGTGATGACTGGCATGGTGTATATTTTGCTTATACTGTGTGATCCATTAATGAGAGCCAGTTTATTTCCACATGTGAATCGCTTTGGTGGTTTCCTTCTTAAAGGACCACATGGCACAAAACACATTGTAAAAGCATAGAATGGCAGTGAACATGGCAAGGGGTGTGTGAAGTAAGAAAGACTTAACTTAAAAGGCTAGAGTTAGATTATGATATTTGTAATTGAGAGTAATTAATTAGGTTCTCATATTCCACTGTGTTCGTCAATTGCAAAGTTGTTAAGCTTTGATCTGATTGTTTGTCTTCCTTGATTTTTTGAGAACAAGTGAAAAATCAGGTTGTTCATAAGCTTCCAGGGACAAAGCTAAGTAGGAACAAGTGGAGGTTCACTTTCAAAACTGCATTTTTGTTCGTTATTTAAATTATTCTAATCCTTCTAAGCACACATTGTGCAGGCCATAGGATAAACAGAACAGCAGCTGCTACTGGTGGCTGATGCATTTATTACTTTCTCCTTAGCCTGAGATTTATTTTCATAGTAATACCCTATAATGATTTGTTATATTGATGGAAGCCTTCTTTTAAATATTACTGTGTATGGGTAGTGTAATTTACACAAACATGCATAAAATCCTCTAGAAAAATCTCACACTTCACAAAGCCATATTAGAATTATAACTAATTGTGTGATATTTTAATGGGGAAAGGAGTACTTTGCCACATGCTTTTTAATTCAGCCTCTAAATCAAAAATTGGAACAACCATTTTTTCAGCACCATTTTAGGGTGTATTTTTGCATAGAAACCACAGGAAAAGGGAATTAATAAGTGGTCTAAAACTATTTTTACTATGACTCAGGGGAGAGTATTTCCAGCTGTCGTGGTTTAAGCACAGCTGGTAACTCAGTACCACACAGCCATTCGCCCACTTCCCCCGCTTCCTCCCCCCACTCCCAGAAGGATAGGAAGGAGAATCAAAATAATGTAACTCCCATGGGTTGAGATAAGAACAGTTCAGTAACTAAGGTATAACACA
>JBAFWW010041809.1:0-53685 GCA_036873685.1 Agapornis canus
AGTTGTCTTCCACACACTCGAGGAACCTCATGGATTGCTTGTGCTGGGCTGACCCATCCCTCCAACAGATACCAGGGGGGTTGAAGTCTTCCATGAGAGCAAGGGCCTGCAAGCATGAGGCTGTTCCTATCTGTCTATAGAGTGCTTTATCCACAGAATCCTCTTGATCAGGTTGTCTGTAACAGATCCCCACAGTTATGTCTCCCATCGCTGTTCTCCCTTTAAACCTGACCCACAAAATCTCTGTTGACTGAAATTTTTATCAAATTGGAAAAGTATAAACTGGAAGTTTACAGGCATGTGAACTTCTTTTCACTCAGATTGAGAGGTGGCACATAACCACCCATATAGAGATAGTTAGGTGAGGAAGAAATTCAGTTTTCAACAAAAATAAATGAATGAAGTACCTTTGCCACTTCCTGCTTACTTTAATGGCATATTTAAAATGTAAAGTAGTTCAAGTTTATATCACATCAATAGTACCATAGAAAATGTGTTCTCCAAAAGTATCAACTAAACAGTGAAATGCAGAGATTTAGGATAGAAATTGCAAAAAAAAAATGTATTTCCACAGAAAACGTGCTAGGTTTTGCTTTTGGAAAATTGTCTTTGCTAGAGAAAGCTTTTAAAATGGAGCAACCAAGAACTGTTTGACCCCTGAAGCAGCTGGTTTGATGTTGCCCAGTATTTTTGTTTGAGTCCCTTTAGACATCCAAAGGGGTTTAATAATTATTCCCAGTGAGAAGAGCATGATCTGAAGGTAAGTGGTTAAAAGAATGCTACAAATGCTTTGCCTACCCACAGCCTGAGTGAGTTGCTTGCCTACATTTGTGAAAAGCCTTCCAAACACTCTTTCTGAGTAGGTGCAAAGTGCTCTGTGGAGCCAAGAACACCTCATTTTTTGGCTAGTCTCACATCCTTTTTGGCCTGCTCTCCCTGGAGGTACAGAGTTGAAGTCAGGGAACTTGCACATGTGCTTGGGGATTTTGGTGCCTTTGTCATTTAGCCACAAGAACAACCTTCTCTTTGAAGCACCCAGAACACCTATGCAGGGATCAGCAGTTTCTCTCCTCAGTGGAAAAATATCCGAGTGAGCATTCAAGAAGATCAATACACTGCAATATCGCTTATCTGTAATAGTAAACTTGTTCTGTAACAGAGTTCTTGTTACCATCGAACATGCTGTGCAGTATTCTAATAAAGAAAGGATGACATGAATTTCTAGGGGTTTGGGGAGAGGTATATGGTGTGTAAAGACAGCAGTATTTCCCCAGCATTCTGAAGAATACTTAAGAAGTTACCATCCAATCCTTACTACCCCTTAATCATTTACATTCCCTCCCTCTGCCAACAGAGCACTGGGTGGCAGTGAACAAAATTGCCATTTACTGCAGATCCTGTTGTAAGAAGCATCTAGGTGATTAACCTTAGATGAAGACCCACTGAAGCTAGACAGTGTCAGTCAGCCTGATACTCAGGGGAAAATACTGTTTGCAGTAAATACGGTTAGAAGAATCTGGCCTGATAAAAGTATTGCTTAAATAGTGCTTTCAGGTCTGTTAGTTTTTATTTTTGTATTTATACAGACTTGACTTCTGAAATATTCATGTTCCTGACACATCTAAATATACAGCCTTGAAGCGCTTTTAAGTCTCCAAGAGTAACATAGATAATATAAATAAGTTAATCACCCTGGTTTGTTGATAAATCTTGTGCATCCTTTTTATAAAAACACATTTTTACGTTGCATTGAGTTTGACCCTGTGTTATCTCTGAGAAAGTGGAAATACAAGTGGCCTTGCTTGATCTCTTGGTTCCACGTGCAGAGCAGTCAGTAGCATTGCTAATTGCAGCAAAATGAAAAAGAGGCTTTTTCCCCTGCCTCAGTTTACCAGATTTCCAGTTAACACTGACAAAGGCAAGAGTACAGGAACCTGCACTCTGGTCATTTGGTGGAACACCATACCTGACACCAGGTGTAGGACCTTACACTTGGCATGCTTAAACTTTAGAAGGTTGACATCAGCCCACCTCACAAGCCTGTCAAGGTCCCTCTGGATGGCATTCCTTCTCCCCAGCGTATACACCAAACCACACAGCTTGGTGTCATCGGCAAACTTGCTGAGGGCGCACTCAGTCCCACTGTCTGTGTCACCAACAAAGATGTTGAACAAGATCTGTGTCAACACTGATCCATGAGGAACACCACTCACTAATACAATGTGTGGCCCCAAGCCTTATTTAGTATCTACTGTTCAGATTTGGGACTGAAGGTGGAATTATTAATTTCCTTTTGTGCTGTTTTGAAGTGCAATCTTGGAGGGATTGTGCCTTGCCAAGGTGATGGAAAATTATTCTTGCCTATTTACTGATGGGATTGTAGAGGAGTGAGGCTGGGAGTTGTGTCATCATTGACACTGAAATCTAGGAGAAAAACTGGTTATACAAAGGTTATTCTCTTTAGTTTGCTGTCGTAATCAGAGAAATTGTACAATCATAGAATGGTAAGGGATGGAAGGCACCTTAATGATCATCCTGTTCCATCCCCCCTGCCATGGGCGGACACCGTCCACTAGACCAGGTTGCTCCGAGCTCAGTCCAATCTGGTCTTGAACACTGACAGGAATGGGGCAGCCACAGCTTTGCTGGGCAACCTGTGCCAGTGTCTCACGACCCTCAAAGTAAAGAATCCAGTACTTCCAGTGTTTGTTATCTTCCACTTACACAGAATAGGGGGAGCTGGAGATGTATATATGTTCCTCTCCTTTGATGAAAAAATGGAATCTTGGGCTACAAATACTAAGATAAACAGTATTTCAGCACCAGATAGTCTTATGTTACTCCCTTTGATCTATAAAGATGAAATTTTCTCAATTTCTTATGAGTGGAATTTGCTTTCAATGTCTTTCATTTAATTATAAATAATAATGTTTTCAGTTATTTTAAAAAACTTTCCAGGTTTTTAGATTATATGCACACTTCTGCAAAGAAAAACAACAAAAAACATTTTAAGCACCTAAATTCTTAGCTGATGCACACAATAACCAAAGCAACATGTCAAAACCAGTTTAAATAAAACAGGGAGGCCAACAGAACACTGAAGTCTTCCTGTAATCCCAGCAGAAATCACAAGTTCAGTCTTCAAGACCTTTAAAGCCTTTAGCCTCTTACACAACTTTTAGCCAGGTTATGACTTGTTCAAATGGTAGTAATGACATTGATTTCAACCAGTTTATGGCTGTTTATATGTAACTATATAAACTGAGGAAATGATGTCTTTTAGAGTCTTGTTGGCCTCATTGTTCTTCTACATGAAGCTTCCAGAGCTTCACACTGTGCTTGCTTACCACTATGGCACGTGCATGCTCAGTCCATTAACCTGGGAGTGTGTTTTATGCCAGCTTGGTTTATACTGGAGATGCTTGAGAAGAATTGTTTGTAATTAGACTGAGTTTAGCATGTTTTCCACCCAGCTCTGAAGATTACTCTGAACTGTTTATTGTAGTTATGCCAATCTTTCAGTCCATCTCTCTCACCTTTTCTGCTTTTACCTGCTTCTTAAGCATTATCATCATCATCCTTGACTGCGGAGCAAGGCCTGTACTTATCTTGCATGGGTATTGAAATGCCTAGCTTAGTATGGAACCTGGTCTTTACCTCTGGCATTTAGAAACCAGGGCAGCTTAATGCTGTTGAAACTGAAGAGTGGTAGTGGGAAGGTCCAGGAATGAGCCACAGAAAATTGAGGTTAAGGTCCAGATGGTATTTATGTATAAAAACATATTTCAGTGAGTAGAATAAAGGGTAAATGGGTATTTCATCTTGTCAGCTGGATACTTCCCATGTGGCTTGTTTTCCAGTGTACAGTAAGACTGCCATTTTTAGGGTAGTTTAAGCTTCCTTTAAAGTTGTGGTGGTTTGCTATCATTTCTAATCCTGCAGGCTATTTCTTTGGAGAATGAGAATTATGCCTTCCTTAGCTCAGTTCCACTTTGATGCTTTTTCAGATAATCCATTTCCTTCTTGGGTTCTTTGGGATGCACAGAGCCGAGCTTCGAAAACACAGCATTGCATCTTTGCCATTTAAGGAGGGCTTGGTGAGCCTTCTGCATAAGTGTATGAGTAATCCAGCTGAACTCTGTGCAGCTGCTTGTGCCGTAAAGATAAGCAAGTATTTAAATGCTGTCCTGTACCTAAATCCTGATTTGCTCCCAAGGTAGACAGATGGGATAAAAATTATAGGCAGAAGTGTTAAAGTTGCCTGGGAAGATGTCTGTAGCATGATGTGGCATGCAGAGTGACTATGGCCCTGCTGCAATGAATAGTCAGCCTCATACAGTGCTGAAGATCATACTGTGGGTGAAGCAGACACGTTGCAAGCCTTTAACAGGTCCATTAATTGATGAACTGTGGGTAGAGGCATATGTTGGACGTTAGGAATAATGCCGTGGACCTCTACATTGCTGTGGGATGAATGCAGTGTTCTTGGCACATAATGCCTCTTTGAGTGTCGCCCTCTGCATATGAGATTTGGGAATGAGGCCAGAGCAGCAGGTGAACTTAAAACAATATAAATGAGCATGGCTTTCTAAGGCACTCTGCCCACCCAGATACTCAAAGAGTCTGGGTGAAAGGATGGCAGCTTACAGAGTGCCTGTGCTTCTCCTTCCATGGCTTGGCATAGTGTGTTTTGCTCTGCTCTGTGGGAGAGCTGTGAATTCGAGGTGTGTGGAGGCTGGGGACGTCAGTGGAGAAGTTTTTAAGGATTGTATCGTAGAGAGGGAGGAGAAAGAGCTACAAGAGCAGAGCTCGTTGCCTTACTACACACAAGGATCCCTGTAGGGTAGGTTCATTTGTAAGTTATTTTGCATGAAGTTAGCTCCCATCCCCTCACTGCATATACAACCTAAGGACAGTGTTTTGTGATTACTGTTTTTACAGGTGGGTATCGGATCTTTCTGAGGGTGCAGGGCAGATGGGTTGGCACCTTTGCACTTCTTGGTGTGTTGCCTTGCTGTGATGTACCATGGAGTGAAAAAGAGAGGATTCATGCTATGTGAATGAATCTGTGCTGGTAGAGCAGCACTCTGTCTAGTGTCAGGGCCCTCACTGGGCTGTCATACACATATCCAAGCTACCCTGGTTCCCTGGATGCCATAGTCCAGGCCTCCATTCTGCATGCATTTGTGTGCGTAAGCTGATGTTTTAGTCTTGGGTCACATGTTCATTTGCAAGAACTCCTGGTGAAAGCTCCACTTTTGTTATGCTCAGGGCAGCTGTCTGCCTGTGAAGGTGCAGTGAGGCACAAGCAACCTTATGGTTTTTTGCAGTGGCTCTTGATAAATTTCTCATGTCTCATATGATTTGATTCATACCTGATTAAGGGTGTGCCCAGTTTCACAGGTGGAGATGGATGTCCAAAGATAGCTGTGTATTACCAGAAAGTCCCACATTGGTTCATCTGGTTTAGTTTCAGTTGTCTTGGTAGATGCACCTGCTTGGATGGGAATACTTTCCATGTGTTTTAGTTACACACCTTCTACCTGATGTGTAATGGAATTGGTTTAGATGCTCTTGATCTCTAGAACAAGAAGAGGCTTATCTATGTAAGGAAGTCTGGGTATGGTATTGGTATGCTCCTGGGCTCCTGTTTGTCCTTCTCTTTCTTTTTTCTTTCCCTTCCATATTCCATGGACGTTTTCTTGTGTTGTCCGTATCTCTATATTTGAGCTGTAGCATCGTGAGCTGAGCCTGCCACTTGTTCCTCTACCCAAAGGGGAGCAGTGAGTCTGCCAGAGCATGTATGTTGAAGTCCTGTGACCCTGAGCAGAGAGTGGATGCTGCACCTGTGAAGCAGCATCTGAGTATGAGTTGCTCCTGCCTCAGGATGTGAAGATAAAGGAGAGAATGGCAACAGAAGAGCAGAGCAATTGACTTGGGGACATAGAGGCTGATTATAAGGGAAGATGAAAAGGATGTAAAAAATGTGTGTTAACAGAATGTAACTAAGATGGAAACCTGATAAGTATTGAAATATGTCTGCAGAGGGAAGGGGAGCAGTAACTTCTGGCAGAGCAAAACTGTATGTCTAGGACTTGCAACTTGATGCAAAGCAATTCTGAGTCACAGAAACATACGGTTCCTGTGGCCCTGTCATCGCAAGCCATTGCCACCTTTAACTGCTTTAGCGAAGGTGCTTGGTTCCATCTGAAACCTACTTGGGCTCTTCTCTGTCTTTCCTGGGGAGTTCGTCTCCCACATAGCTGGTTAGCACTGTTGTTTCTGAGCTGTGCATGTTTGTGGTCTCATTCCTCAGCCCTTACTCACAGGAGGCCTGTGTGGGAGGGAGGGACACCCAAGAGAAATGTGAAACTCGATGCAAAGTCCCTCGCCACAAAGAATTTGGGTGGCTGATCTGCTGCAGCTTGGCATCTGGGTGCCTGCCTGAGATCTGTGGGTTGAGAGTCTGTGACCTGCAGCCCTGGTGGGGCTCCAGGGAGTGGGTTAGAGGCTTGGGAGAAGGTGGGTTTCTCACACAAAGATCAACCCATGCGGCATTTGGGGGCTCCCAGCAGAGTCGCAGTAGCACAGCTTGTTAACAGGGCTCAGTTGTGCAATTGGATGGGGTGAAGTGAAGGAGGGGAGAGATATGACTCACTTAAATTAGCAGTGACCAGAAGTGGGCTGTAAGCTATAGGTGATACCTTGTTCTTCCGTCCTAGCTTCACACTGTAAAATCTGGCGGGGGAGATACAGCCATATGTGCAAATACAGTATGTGGGTTTGGGTCTCAGTCCAGCATTCACAACCATAAATAGGTCAGCCCCTTCCTTATGATAGCATTTATGTGGACTTCACAAACATGAACCGACTAATCCCAGCAGATGTTTGGCAGCCTCCTGTGCCCACAAGGAAGTTAAATATCATTGCCCTTTGCTAGAGAGATGCCCAGGATTTGGATAACACCTGCTGTAAGAGCCCATCTGTGCTGGTGGGTGTTCATGGCTGTGTGGGCCCAGTTCTGAGGAGCACTCGCTTGCCACTACACTGGGCTTGTCTGTCAACAGTGGCTCATGCTGCCTTCAGCTACGCAAGGGCCAGGTTGTGTTTTTATTGAAATCAAAGACAGAATTTCCTTTAGTTTTTGAGAGGGAATGGGATTTAGCTGTATTTGCATGCTCACACTTTATTCAAATCCAATTGAAAGGAGGGAGCTGTGGATTTTGCTTGCTGCTTGCCTTTGTTTGCATGCTGACATGCTCACCTCTTTGTTGATAGAAGGCATGATGCTCCTGCCTCGCCTGAATCCTTTGCTTCCCTCCTTGATTCTCTTTCCCTAAAGTGAACATTTAGTTGCAAGCTCCGTGATACATCTGAGGTCAAGCACTTTACTTGGATATGTGTTGCTGAAGTAGCACTTTATCTTGGAGTTGTCTTTAGACTCCGCATTTTGCAATTCCTGTTCCTGCCCCAGGACCTGGACTGTAGCCCCAGCCAGTTGCCAGAGAAAACACTGAGGACCAAGGGAATGGCAGTAACTTTGCCTGTACAGAGTATTCAGAGATCTTGGGTAATGAATATATTGCAGCCTTTTTTACTCAGAGAAGTTTTCTCAGTGCTGCATGGGTCAAATCTTTGCTGTTTGGTTAACTTCCCAAAGAGAAAAATTGAAGCTGATGCACATCACAAAAGAGTGAAGAGGAAGGAAGGCCTTTCTATGTCACTGTAGCCTTTAAGGTCCATATTCATCCTTCTGATGAAATTCAGCTGCGCAAGGTGGGGGAAAAACCTGGGAACCAGTTCTCTTCATATGTATCATTAGTGTCCAGACACCTGGTTTACACAGAGCAATTGTGACCAAACCCAAGCTCCTGCTGCATCTATATATTTTTTTTTTTCTTTCCTTCAGTGCTTGGAAAGGTGATTGGGATGCTTTAGACACTTGGCTTTCTTGTTCCAGAAGGGCTGCGGATTGTAGTTGTTTCTCCTGGCATCTGTTTTATGCTATGGCTTGATGGCTGTTCTGATTTTTCAGGTAGAGTTTATAAGGCTCCTGAGTGGAAGGAGAGGCAGCAGATTAGTTCTGGATTACTAATAAATCAAGGACTTTTCTAGGTGTTTCCTCACTCAGATCTTTGTCAGTCTCCATTAAATATGGATGACAGCTACAGAGGGTGCTTCTGCCTTCTCAGTTAAAGCTTCCAGAGCAGAGATCCCACCAGTTTTTTGCGTTTCAGCATCTCAAGAAGAAGCGTTGGTGTCTGTGGAGGCTGTGGGCCACTTCTCCTCTTCCTCATCACTCTGAACCTGCTGTGGTCACTCTGCATGCACCTAGTCTATGCATCTGACTTTGCCTGTGCTGCTGACTGCTGCTGGCTGGCCTTTTTGTCTGCATTAGCTTAATTGAGTGAGGAGCTTGCAGGAGAAGCTATTCATTCCCCTGGTAACGGTGCTTGACAATCAGAAGTTATTCTGGGGGGTGAAGGACTGGTACAGATTTGTTTTCCTTGGCTGCAGATCTGTAGCCTGTAATAGTTTCTCACTCGTATGACTGAGAAACTATTACAGGCTGAGGTTGACTTACTTTGCCACTAATTAAAAGGCAAAAGGATGTGCAGTCCTCTCCACAATAATTACCACCTTCAGTGAATGGAAGAAAACTCTGCTTGTTTCCTGTTTGATTCCAAACCCCTCTGTTTTGCTGCACTACCCTTGACCTGGCCACAGTGTACGGGAGGGCCTCAGCAGCGTTAGTAGCTCCATCCTGGTGCATGTTGGAATCCCATCTCTGCTTTTGGACCAAAAGGTAAATAGAAAATGCATAGAGTAATGAAAAATTTTATGAAACCTAATAGTTGCATTCTGGGGAGGGAGGATGTATTTTCTCAGTGGGAAGCTACTTAAAGGTGACTGAAGGGAGAGTGTGCACGCCACATGCAGCAGGAGCATGTTTTTATCTTGACTTTCTATGGGCTAAAACCCACCACCACCAAAAAAAAAAGTTTAGACTACATTTGTGCTCACTACTGAGAACCCTGAATGCAGCAGCTGGAGTTCCTAGATAGCTTGGTTTCTATCAGTAATTGGTTTCAGACACACATTTACTTTGATTTGTGTGCTGTTCTGACAGTGGAAGGTGTCTTCTCCCTGTTTGCTTGACAGCTGTGTTTGGCACATTTCTGTCTCTACTGGGGATGGGCATGGAGCTAGAGGAGAACAAAGGGTCTCCTTCTTTCTACTGGTCCTAAGTGGCTCCTGCCTTGCTCCTTATCTTTAGTAGCATGACCTAGTATGGTGGGGTTTTGGCCTCTGAGTACCAGCTAGCGTAGTGGCAGTGGTCACATCTGAACATACCACTTCTCAAAGAAGTGAGGATAGACAGGGATAGACAGAAGACTCCCAGGACCAGGTTCAGATGCTGGGGCAGGATCAGTTCCATCCAGGGATGTGCCTAGCCTGCAGTTGGAGGGAGATCGTGGCAGCTGTGCCTGCTCACCTGTAATTTCCTTTGCTTTGCTATCCTGGGTGTGAAAACAGGTTGAGTTTGCTTTGCACTTGGAGCGTTCTCAGAGTTGCTGTGCTCTGCTGCAGGTCTTGAAAGGAGCAGCAAAAGGGCTGTATTTTCTTAATCTGCCTGTTTCATGAGCCAGTATCTGGGTATGCCCTTAGGAACAGTTTTTTTTTAATGCAGATCAAGTCCTGTGTTTTAATCAACTAAGAAAAAAAGAACTTGAAGAGGATATGAACCCATATAACCCATATTTATGAGACAAACAGTTCCTTATTGAGACCCTGAGCACCTAAGCCGCCCCCTCTTCTGAGAGTAGCGTGGTTTAATCAGGGTTTTGTCATCTTTGAGAGCCTCAGAAAAAGAGGGTGATGAGAGTGAGCTCTGCTCTGTCATCCATGACTGCAGTCATTCTTGGCCTGTCAAGTTCCCATTGAGCTCACTGTGCTTGTCCTCAGTTCCTGGGTGATGGTTCTCTTGACCTTCTCTGCTCTCTGTGAATGCTGATGAAGGGCTGGTGATGAAATCAGCTGTGTAGTAGCTAGATACCTGCATGGCTACAGGCAAATGGCTTATTGTGAGGCTGCTGTGAGTCTCTGCATCCAATGTGCAGATTTGCAGGCTTGATAGGACATAGTCTTCACTTGCCAGCTCTTCCCATGCAGCCTCCCATGCAAGTCTCCTGTTTCTAGACTGAAGGCCAAGCATGGTATTTCACACAGCACTGCCTGGTCAGTTTTGGCCAGTGCTTACTTTCACCTGGTCACTTCTGAGATGTTGTGGTCACTCACAGGGGTACTTTCTCATTTTATTGTCCTTTCTTCTTGGGTGGTGACTGGGCACGTGGCTGTACCTCTTGTGAAAGTACTAGTCTGGCGTCTCTCTCCTCCTCTCCCTTACATCTTCCCGACTGCAGTCACTAACGCTCTTTGAGCCTGGCTGATGGCTGGCTTTGGAGTTGGTCTTGCTTGCTTGTATGTTGGATGCTGCCTTCCTTGTTACTCTGCCAAATCAGTCTTTGAAAATATCAGCTGGCAAGTCCTGGAGAGATTTTTGTCTTTGAAAGCTTTTTCAGTTCCTTTGTTTTCCCCGTCACCAAGTGAAAAAATAAAAACACTTGACTTGGTAACATAAACGCTGGCTGGCTTCAGCGTTGGTGGCAAAATTCCTGCTGACAAGTTTAGTATGGTGGGGTAGGAGTAGGTGAGGACAGGTATGATGATGGTGTTACACTGTTAGGTACTCGTGTGAATCACACCAGCAAGATGGAAGAAGGTTGAAGCCGCAGTTCTTGGCCTCATGTGTTTTGTAGCCTTGGTGTGGTGTTGCACAAACACATTGTACCTAAAGTTTCAAATAAAGGGTATGTACTGTTCCAAAATACAGCACTTGGGTGCTGCAGGTTGGAGGATATCATGTGGCAAACTCTTGGAAGAACAGCCAAGTAAATCTTGTGCTGAGAAACCATCAGGTACATGGGAAGAAGTGTCATCTCTCCCTGTGAGTACTGATGAGATCCAGTGAGGGTGCCGAGAGATGTGTCATTGACAACTTTGCCATTCTGCAAACCAAAAGACTCTTTCTTTCCACTGAGAAATGGAGCGCAGTCAAAGTGAACCAAATCATATAGGTCCAGGGGTGCAGTTTTAGAGTCATCGTTGGTGCTATAGGCAAATAATAAAGGAAATGTACTGCAGGCATACATAATTCTCCAGGTCAAGATAAAATGGTATGAAGGGGCTAAAGCCTTTTTATCCTTAATTTTTAAGGAGAGATTTGCCTTTTCTTCCCATTGTCGTGTACACTGGAGACCTTTGCTGTCTCCTTTTCTCTAGCTATTAGTGCCAGGCTGAGGCTTACACACCCCAGGGGTGGTGGTGGTGATGTTAAGGTGTCCTCTGGGGGGAAGAAGGGCAGTGGCTTTGTCTGCAGTGAAGGTCTAGTGGCTTTGTGTAATGGTGCAGCATGTATGTGTTATCTCATAGTGGAGCAAGGGCAGCACAGAGCACCGTCACTGTCATTCCTGCCCAGGATCGGAGGTTCCGTGGTGGTGAGCCAGTTTTCCCAGCATAGGGAGAAGTGTAAAGTGTGGCCTGAAACATTGCTTCTGCTGGTTTTTGTTTTGTTTTGTTTTTTGTATGTGTTTATTTTTTGTGTGTTTGGTTTGTTTGGTTTTTAATTATTCCCTTGGTGATAAGAGCCACATTCAATGAGGAGCCTGGCTTCCAGCTGAAGTTGGGTAAATTTAGGAACTAAACCAGCTTTTTAATGTATTTTCTGTATGTTTTGGTTTACATCTATGATGGCAGTAATGGTACTTTCTTGTTCAAAAGACAGACACATCCACAGGCATCTGTGGTTCTCCTAGTTTTGAAATTTAGCAAGAGCAGTTATTAAGGCTTGTTGTAATTGCTCCAGAAGTTTTTCCTGTATTTGGTACAAATGTGGGGATTTTTTGTTTGTTTGTGGGTTTTTTTTTCTTTTTTGTGTTGTATTTTTTTTTTATATAGATATGTTTCCTCAGTTTGGAAAGGGGAGCACTGAGAAACTTTTCCTTTTTTAATAAATGCTCATCTCACCTGATAGTATTTGTTCCAAGGCTGAAACTGGGGCAGTTTGCTGTTAATGTATAAAAATGAAAGAAGATGGTTAATGCTTGGTCATCCTTGGAGGTGATGGGGGGGTAGGGAATGGACATTTTTAAACTGGAGGGATATACTGGTCCTGGCCAGTTGTGCTGTTTTAAACATCATGATGTTTTCAAAACTACCGAACTTGACAGAGTGGGCACAGCAGTGGGGAATCTGGTTGACTACCAGTTAGTTATTTGTTGCTATTTTCAAATGATCTGGCCAAACCTGGATGAAAACAGAAGCCTTGAACACAGAGACTAAAGGTTTCTTTTACATCTGGTTTTAAGAAGAGTGGTAAGAGAGTCTGTCATGGTGCCAGTATTTCATTGTGGTGACACCCAAGCAAGCCTGGGGAAAGACAACCTTTGCATTCAAGTTTTGGCCATTTAAGACCAAAATAGTTGAAAGAACATCATCCTTTTATAATAGAACTTTATAAAATAACAGAAGCACACACAGAAAAATGCTTTCTCTGCCCTAGGAAATTTCATGTGTTCCATTGTGCTCTTGGATTGGTCTGTTTTTCTTGTCCAAGCACCTGAAGACATGGGAGGTGTGTTCTAGCAGCATTCTGCTGGAGCTGCCTGGTGAGGATGGTTATTCCCTGGGAGGTGGTGAGGAGCTGGGATAGTCTAGTGGTGGTTTGGTTTTGGATTACAAAACATTATCCTTTGTTTGAAACCCAGGCTCTGGTTCTGGATGAGAACTTGATAATGAAATCAGTTATCTTTCTTTGATCAAGAAGCTGGGGTGCATTCGAGTGATAAAACTGCCCCCTTCTTGCTCAAGGTCTGTCTCCAACCAGGCTTAGTGAAACACAGAGAGCAAATGGTGGGAGGAAGTTAAAAATCAGTGAGGCTATTGTGAAAATCTTCCATTTCCAGTAGGCTTGAGGGAGTGTAAACAGTGTGAGGCTGGTAATCTGCGCTTGAAAATACAGGGTCCAATCCTGGTGTCAGTGTCAAGCACATAAATCACAGGCAGTGCTGCTGGCAGCAATGGGGAGCTGCTGAAAAGTTTCTCCAGCAGGAGACTCACGGGCTTTCTGGCATAGATGTGCTTATTCTTCTCTTTCCATTAGCCACCCTTCTTATGTAGCTGGTTTTGTTGCATTTAAAGTAACAGGGGTGTGACATGACTGGTCCTGCTTAAGGGTGGATCTTCAGCCATTGCCCAGTGGCTCTAGCTGGCAGTCAGTGGGGTGGCTGCTGGGATGCTGTAGGTAGGACTGTGTCACAGCTTCCTTTGCCACTGCTTAAACCTGCCTTGCCCCAAATGATTTTTTCATTTGTTATAATATAGCAGTCTCCATCTGGGAAAGCTGGATCCCATCCCTTTGGTGCTCCTGTGCTGCTGGAGTGGTTTCTCCTCCTTTCTTCCCCCTGCTGTCCTGCTGTGTTACCTTCCATCTTATTTTAGTCTCATTTTATGAACCCCAGGACAAACCTGAAAATTGAGTGTGACAGCAAAGATAAAAATTAGAGCCCTGGCCCTCACACCAGGTGTGCCAGTGCTGCAGGACCCTGGGGCTCATGTATGGCAATGCTTTAATGCCAAGCTTTGCATCCTGCAGTGTGCAGGGGCTGCCAGTGAGTTTGCTTTCTATGGGAGCTGATTTTCCCTATTGGAGTTGACAGTCCATGCCACAGCTAGCATCAGCCTTCCTCCAATGTGAGTACTGGGCCGGGAGTTTGGAAGCGATAAGTCCTGTTACAGCTAATTTTGACACATGGGGTTGTGGCAGATTTGGAAGCGGCTCCATGCTGAGTACGATACAGGAGGGGTGTGTGCTTCCTTGCAGATCAAAACTTGCCATTTGCATAGTTGCTGCTTTACACTAAAAGGCAGCAGACGTGTGTATTAGCTGTTGCTGTTTGTATTGATGGCTTTCTGAGCAGGTACTGCTGCTGGCAGCAAAGCAGAGGAAATGCATCTCCAGCTTTTGTTATGTAGTGTGATCTTTTTACTGGATAACTTCAGCGGCATACTTTTGAATGTAGTAGTTTAATTTCAGTAAATAAAACCTGAGAAGCACAGAAGCAAACACAGGAAGATGTTAGTCAGGGCCAGATCCTGCATGTATCAGTGATCTGGGACAGAAAGGTGCATCCATGTCTCTGGGTGCCTGTGTTCAAGTGTAAAGCTATCCATGCATATAAGCTGAACTCTAAGCCAAAGTTGGACTCTGAATTGAGGTTTTCATGTGAGGAATCTGATTTTTCCTGTGTGAGGATGTTGAAGTCTCAGAAGCTCCCTCAGTTCTGGTGATGGCCAGAATGGCTGAGGATCAGGGCTCTTGAAGCAGAGGGGATAATGTGAAATTTATGAGTTGGGGACTTTGGCCAGCAAAAATCAGATTTATTCATAGAATCATAGTCAGCTAGGTTGGAAAAGACCTTTAAGATCATCAAGTCTAACCATTACCCCAGCACTGCCAAAGCCATCACTACACCATGTCGCAAAGGGCCTCCTCTACATGGTTTTTGAACAATACCAAGGGTGGTGATTCCATCACTTCCCTAGGCAGCCTGTGCCAATGCCTGACTACCCTTTTGGTGAAGAAATTTTTCCTAATATCCAAACTAAACTTCCACTGGTGCAGCTTGGGGCCATTTCCTCTAGTCCTATCACTTGTTGCTTGGGAAAAGAGATCAACCACCTCTTTGCTGGTTGACACAGTGTGGGAAACACACAAAAATGCATGTCAGAACAGGGCAGGCTTTTAAGTGTTTTTCATTTAAAATTAAAAGGTCAGATTGAATGGGGTTGTCATCTGAGGACCTGTATGTGTGCCTGCCAATCATATGGGGGGAACCGTGTCAGTTCATGCTGATGGCTGACTTGCTGGGAGCTTGTCTGCACTTAAAAATTGGTGACTGGAACAGTTAAAATGACAAGTTTCCTCGTGGCAGTCAGGCTGGGCCATCTGCTCTGCAAAGGAATGGGCATGAAGAATCCCAGTGTGAGGCTGCTTTATCCCAGTTTAACTGGTGTTCATGCCTGGGTTTCTACAAGTAAAGCTGTACTAATTAAAAAAAATAAAGAATTAAAAAAGTTAAGCTCTGAATACTGGTAACACTTTCGAGTGTAAAGGAGATTTCGAAGTGAATGCAACTTTCGAGTAGTCAGAAAAGCAGATGCCTTTCAGCCAGGCTGTTATGTGAGAAGCGTAATTAGCACTTGGCGATATTATTTTCACGGCTAAGGTTTTCTTCTACAGGGACTGGGGAGTCTGGCTATTTCAATCTCCAAGTGACTGCTGTAAAGTTATGCTAGGGCTGCCTGTTTTAATAAAAGTGCTGACTGTGCTTCTTTGGAACTTGGAGTTCTTGTAGAGGTTTTAAACTGTCCATTTCTGAAAAATCTGAACAATATAAGAAAGCTTAAACCATAACAGGGAACTGATGTTTAAATTCAGGTGTGTTAAACTACTGCATTTAGCTTTAAATCTGTAAGCAGGAAACTTTGTTTTCCATACTCTAGTTGTTTGTTAAATACAGTTGATAATACAGCATCAGTATTATCAGACAATGAATAAACAGATTGTTTCTGATTGCCATGTCTTTAAGGATTTTAGAGTTTGTACCTCTCAGTCTCTCATCTTAAATACCTTTCAGCTTGGGATGGCATTTTTAACTTCTGATCAGTTTATCAGTTTTTTATGATCTGTGTATTAAATTAAACTAGTTGGAGGAAATAAATGAAGAAAACAATCTTCTGTGAAAGATGTACTCTTTCAGTAAATTCTGGTTCTGGTACTTTGTTCTGAAAATTTACTTAATGCTTTGACTGTGATAGCTGATTCCTGCTGTTTGGGCACTTGCTTTAATTACTTGTAAATGATAAATTGCCTGTTGAAATGGTGCATTAAAATAAGTGTTCTGTATTGTGCTAGCCATAAAAATGAAGATGGGGATGTCTACACATAGGTGTATACAGTCTCTGAAGTCTCGGCTGCTGTAGCTGGTGTTTGGAAGGCACAAGAGTCATACTGAGTAACGCTAGACAGGAGCTTGGCAGTGTAAACCTGTGTCACCAGAGAGACTTTCTTGCAGTTCTCCTGCAGGAATGTGATAGAAAGCTGGGATTTCTTGTTGCAAGATGAAGATCAGAATTATCTGTGCACAGATTACTGAGCATCTCTTGTGGTGGCTCTGAACTAGGAGGACCTCAGTTTTGTAGAGCTAAAAACATGCCTGCTGTTACTATTTCTGTGTAAAAGCATCTGGATATTCCCCGTAAAGATTCTTGGGGGATGTATGAAACCCAGAGGTGACTCCTTAGGGACAGTGTTTGTGTGTATTTCTCTGGGGACTTCAGTGGAGGAAAGATTTATGCTGGAATTGATGCCAGTGATTTGGGTGTTGTCTGTACTATGCATTCATGTATCTTTCCCTACCTGAGCCAAAGCAGGAATGGACATGGCTCTGAGGGACAGACCCATTTTTGGGACTTGCTGTTGTTTCTCAAAATCTGTATCTTTTGCCTGCTTGCTCAGTAGAACTGGTGCGGTTCTAATCCACTGTTCTAATCCTCTGTGTAGCCCTCTCTGGTGTGAGGCTCTCAGATGCTCCTTGCTGAGGGATGTACACAGGCAACTGAGAAGAGTGACTTTTGAGAGAGGAGCTCTGCTTATCCTGAGGTTTGGAGGGTCTAAATATCAAGAAATCCTCTCCAACAGGAAATGCATGTTGAGATTATATCTTGAAGAGGTCTGATTTGGTGGTGGCATCATGGCTTGATGGCTTATGGTGAACAGCAGCAATTCTGGTACCTTGGGTCTGTCCTCTGCGTATGTCTTCTGGGTATTTCTGTTCTCAAAGACCCAGACTGACTTTTGCAGCCTTCTGAAAAAGAAATGGGGTTGTAAGCAGAGTGGTTTGATACACCAGTTCAGGTGGATATTGCTGTGACCAGACAGGCTGTCCCTGTCCTGCACAGTTGTGAATGTGTGGCCAGGAAGGAGTGCATTGCTGGGGCATAACGGGGTTGCTGCCCATCTGGGACCATGCTGGGCATCACTTGCTGCTGTGATGGGTGGTTTCACAGCAGGCTTAAGCTGAGTGCCTCAAGGAGGATATTTGGGGACCTGGTTGACTTGCTGCAGAAACCCCAGTCACAAGGTGATGGGGACAGTGGATGTGGAAAGTAAAGCCAGGAAGATGCGGTTCAACCAGCCAATTCTGCCAGGTCCTGTAACTGATCTTGTAAACATTCTGTGAGTTGAACCTGGTGAAAGACAAGCCTAAGCCAAGATCTTGTAAACACAGGTTGAGTCCCAAGAAATGCTGTCTTACCTGGAGGTCCTGGACTTGATGTTGTGAGTTGAATTGAAATGGTGTTGGAACCAGAGGGGAATGTTTTTGTCTTCTGCCTTTGCAGATAAGACTGAAGGGCATTTTGCCAGGAGCCTGAAGGATCTAAATTGTATATAACTGTACATCATTTTAAAATGAAAAGTAAACATGCACAACCATAATATTTGCTTGTACTTGTCTCCTCTTTGACGAATGGAGAGAAATTGTTCTTTGGCTGAGTTCACCAGCAATAAAACCCCGCAGTTACTCATCTTTATCCCAAGCTTGCAGTGAATGGGAGAGGCCATTGTGATCTCTGGTTGAATTTGTCCTTATCACACCTGAGGGAAGCATTGATGTGTGGGAACTTTTATACCTGCCCAGCCCTGTGAGGAATCAGGGCTAGGTGCTGTCACAGGAACCATGGGACTGAGCCAGGAAAGTGCTGCCTGGGTCAGGGTGGACCTCATTGTGCTCATACAGTGTTGGTGCAAAGGAGATCTGTCACTGCTTGGGAGAGGTGAGAGCCCTCCTTCTGTCCTGGCTACTGTAGCATCAGGCATGGTGTGGGGAGCAGGGGGTGCTGGCAGGGACAGGAAGCCACCATCTCAGGATGTGACAAAGAGGAGGGATCTGAACTGTGAGCTGAGCCACCAGCATTTTTCTGCATTTTGCTACATGTTGGTTCAGTGGGCTCACATGCATGCTCATGAGCAGCCCAGGTGCAGTAAACACGAGTCTGAACCGACCCACTTCCATCATTACAGCATTAAACAGCAGTGACTTTCCCTGCTTAGTGGTGATGACAAGGCAAGCCTGAGTTTGTCATGAGCAGAGATAGGGCTGACAGAGCGACCAGGATGTGGCTGGGACGGGATGCTAGCTGTGGGCCTGCAGGGGCAGGAAGAGTGTGTGATTCAGATGCTGCCTATCTCGGTAGCATGCCATGTGCAAAGACAGCACTCGCATGGCATGACTGTCCCCTCTGCTCTACCTTCATCTTCTGCAGAGGGGGAAAACGACACCACAGTCAGTCACTTCAGGAAAGGGTCATGCCTGCTTTGCAGCTGCAGGAGAGTGTGGGAGTCCCCAGTGGAAATAGGGCAGAGTTCCTCAGAGAAAAGGTGCTGAAGTGTAGTGCTGGTGAACTGGATTGTGGTGTAGTGGTAGTGGTAAACCCACAAAATGAATGAAATGATGTCTCCTAGCTCCCTCTGTGTGCCTGAGGTCAGGGATGAGCAGTAGATTCACCGTGCTCTCTTGTTTTAAGCCTCATTTTACATCTCTTTTTACTTCTCTATTCTCAGGGGTTTTAATATCAGTAAAGGAGGTATGGGCTTGAGGAAATGCAAGTTGTTGGCTGGGCTGTGATATCTGGTGCTGGTTGTTGGCCCAGTTTGAGGTGGTGATGCTTGCTTTTGGGTAGTGCAAGGACTCCAGGAGCATGGAGGCTTCTGTATAAGAAAGTTGGGAAGGAAAATGCTGCAGTTCCCAGAAGCTGTGTGGGTTAAACTGCAAGTTTGGAGACAAGCCATCAGGAGACCCATCCAATGTGCATCACATGCGTATCTCTCTCTCTTTGCAGGGCTGGGAAAGAAACCCGTTGTCGTGACTCCTGTGGAGCCTTGCTTGTCTCCAAAAGCCCTGCTCTGAGTTCATCCCACTAGCAAGGCTGTGCGGTGTGAGAACCGGTACGTAAACGCGTTTCACAGATGTGAGGGGCAACTTCCCTGAAGGATCTGTGGCTTTTCTGGTGGTGGCACCTTGTTCATGGTTTTCTGCCGAAACAAAAGTCCTTCTCCTAATGGAGGGTGGAGGGGGCTGGGTGGATTGGGATCACTGGAAAATACAAGACAAACTGGTGGTTCTTGGGTGATGCTTGCACCTACAGGCTTTGTTGGGGGATAGTTGAGCAGCGAGAAACTGCAAGTGTTTAGAAGTCATCCCAGACTATGGTGCTGAGGCTTTAGACATGCTCTGCCAAGTGATGTGTGGTAGCACACATGGGTAGGTGACCTGGGGAGTAATGCCATGCACACATGACAAATGTACATGCATACATTACATATATATATACACACACGCTGTACAAATCTAGGCACATGGAAACAAAGATGTGCATATACAGTATATACTATATGGTGGCATATGAGAGCTTGGGGGGTGTATTTACCAAATGTCTGTATATACTATATATGGTGATCAAAGAATGCATATGCATTCATGTTCTCTTTTTATTTTTCTTTCTTTCCTTTTTTTGTCTCTTCTATATTTCTGAGGAGCTGTTGCAAAACTACCAGATTCATCCTGCTGGGGAGCCTTTCTGGCCAAGGTTTTACAAACCAGCACCTGCTTTGCCTGCCTGACTTCTTTCTATATTTATTTCTCTGCACCTGGTTTTTGCCTTTGCCTGCAAATTGGAACTGTCACAAGCATTTGTGCTAACTGTTGGCTGCATAGGACTTCAGCTTGCAAGTCCCAAGTCTGCTCTTGTGCACACTGGTCTTCACTGTCTTCGTTACATGGTCTGTGTTCCTGTGATACTGCAGCAGTCTCTCTGTTCTGTATGCCATGCAGGTAGTGCTTTCTGCCCCTTTAAGACATTTTTATGAATCAAATATTCTCAGTCATTCTGCTTATATAATGTAATTTAAGTGGAATTAGCCAAGCCTGACCTGGTGCCTGTTTGATAACCATCTGTAGTGATCTGTAGGAGCCTTTACTAGGATTCCTAGGCCCTCAAGTTTTTACATTCCCAGGTGAGGACTCTGGCAAGGACAGGGACTTGTCGTGCCATGTAGCAGGGAGCTCTTGGTTAGGCTGCATGTGGCTGCACATGGATGTGTCCATCTCTCTGGTTTCTTTCCTCTGTGTCATTTGGGTTAGAAGGTGCTCTAAATGAGAGGCACTGAATGCTAGGTCATGCTTAGCCAACACTAATGTGAGCAAAGTAGCAAGGGAGAGGGTATAATGGCATTTCAGCTTGGCAACTGAGGGGAGATCTTAATGCTGTCTTGGGGAACATGAAGCTGGGGAAATAGCTGTGTTAAGGGTCTCCCATCAGCAAATGCTGCTCAGAGGAGACATGTGTTTCCCTATCTGATGGGTACGACTTGCACTTATTCAAAAGCAGTGCTGGGCTGTCTGCCAGGAGCTGAGAAATGGCTTGTCCTCATGTGCTCAGGCCCCTGAGCTCCCAGCCCCTCTAGCAACTACATTAGTTTCTGGCACAGGAGTCCCTCTAAGGTCACAAAGACATTATTCCCAGGTTTCAACCCCAAGAGCTGTAAAATGTACCCTGCCTGACCCCTGTGCAAAGGCAGAAGCAGCGAGATCAGCACATGTTCCTCTGGGTTTAGTTTTCACGTCCCCACTGTGTATGCCACTGCAGCCTGCATTCCTCTCCTGTTTGGTAAGCCCTTTGCCTCTCAAGCTGACACAGCTAATATTTCCCATACTGGCAGGGCAGGCAAGGTAGTGGCATTTAACTGTTAAGGAGAAGCTTGATCTGTTCATACTGCAGAACATCAGAGTAGTAAGGGCTGGTGCATGCCTGGGATTGGGTTTCTGCTGTTCCAGGTGTTTGTCCTCCATATTTTAGTTCCCTCTCTTGACTTAACATTATTTGTCCTTGCAAATTACCAAGCAATACCTTGATAATTTTTTTCTGCAAGGGGCTTAAAGCTGAGTCAGAGTTTGTAAAACCTGTACCTGCCTGACCCTTCTTACCTTGGTTTTGGAGCATCTTCTGCCATGGTGACTACAGTGCTTAGAATATCTCCCATTTCTGACCACAGAGATGCTCTCGGTGGCCCTGCAGGCAGGTTGGGGTACATGGTTCTGAGGGAGGTTTTAGTGGGTTTTTAGAAAAAATAACTGATTAACTGCCCACTAAGAGCTGGTCCCAGCCTCCATTGCATTGATGTCCTGGTGTACCACTTAGTGCCACCTGGGCTGTTTGTTCTTTAAAGCTTTTATAACCACCTTTATAACTACCAGTACAATGGACATGTGCTGGTGCTGCCTGGCAGGGTTTATTTTTTACAGTGGTAATGATGGATCACAAAGTTAAATGTGGTTCTTATTCTAGAAAGCATTAAAGTGTGATGGTTTTGTGTGTTTATGTTTGGTGGTTTTTTTCTTCTTCTGAAGCAAGCATTTACGTACTTTTCTATCACCTGTGATACTGGGTGCTAAACTCATGCTGCTGTTGGCCGCTAACCTCTGCCTGGTCACTGGATGTAATTGTACAGCCTCTATCACTGCAGGATTTTGGCTCCTCCCAAAGCCTACGCTTCAGTACCAGCGAAAGCCAGATGTACTATAATGTTGCTTTTTTACAGTTTGTTTTGGCCATACATGGGCAGAATCAGCTCTGGAATTCCTTCCCTATAAATTCAATAGCATCTTGTGGGTGGTGCTGGGGAATCACTCTGGTCTGGTTGGATCGCCTCAGCAGCCTGTTCCCCTTGAAAATGTCCTGATTTGCACATTCCTGTGAGGCTGCCTGCTTCTGGAGCCATAGCTTCAGCTACCAGGAGGCTGTCATCTCATGCTGGCAGGCATAGCAGTCACCTTCCTGCTGCTTGCAGGCCAGGAGCAGTGGCATGTATATATTGCTCCTGTGTGCAGGCAGGCTCTGCAGGGACAGTTGTGCCCTCTAAGCTTAACTGTTCTGCCTCCTAAATTTGCCATATGGGCTTAAGAATTGACCACCAAGTCCCTCTCCTAGGGATGGGGAGGCGGAGTGCACTTCTTTTCCTGCCTGACCCGGGATGCTGTATTGTATGTCCCAGCAGGGATTGAGAACCTCTCCAGTGGCGCTGATGGCTAAGCCTTGCCTTTTCTGGTGCCAAGCTGGTATCACGATAAGCACAGCCTAAATTTGCCTGTGTGCCTTCAAAGGGTACTCCAGAAAATAGTTCTAGGAGGTTTTCTGTGAATGCGTGAGGGATGAAAGGATGGTTTGTGGTGGGCAAGGGGTGATGTCTCCTGGAGCTGCCCCTGTTGCATGTCACCAGGCATCCCATGGATGAGACAGAGATGCAGTGTCACCCATAGATCCAGGAGCCTCCAAAGCACAGGTGAAGAAGGTGATATGCAGCCCCATGTCCAGGCTGTGTGTAGGTCAGTAACAGCGATCAGCTCAGGCTTCAGAGGGGCAATTCCTCCCTGTGCCAAAGCCAGGGAGAGAAGGATGATTTTTTTTTGACATCCTTTGGAGTTTTGATCTCCATATTTGGAAATGTTTACCCATTGCTCTGATCTATTGCAAGGGAGGGGAGGTGACTCAGGGTCTGGTGGAAGCAGGATTTGAATTCCTGTAGTAAGGTTCTCCCCCCCACCCCCACCCCCCCACCCTTTCTTGTTTTGGAAGCTTGTTGTGGTCAGTTCTTAGTTCTCTCCTGCTCCTGGACCTTGTTCCAAATTTGATCTGCTCAGGAGGGAAGCGTGTTAGCGAAGGAGCTTGCCTGGATGCTGGTAAGTGCATCATTGCTGCTTTCGCAGGCAGCTTGGGATTTTTTGTTTTGTTTAATCAGATGAATTGCATTGAAGTGTGTGCATTGAGGGTGGAGGAAAGCACGTGAATCTCCAGTCAACATCAAGGGACCCTATGAAACCTTCTGTAGCAGGGAAAGTTGGCTTAGTGGATTGATCTCAAAGGCAAAATGTTTCTTCAGGCCTAGGTTTAAAGATAATTTAAGCCAGCTCTCATTCAGTCATGCTCTTTCTTTTTATTTTCAGTGGTTTATGCAGCAAGGCAGCAGAGCAGTGTAGAGTTAAATGAGTATATATGCATGTGGTCGGCAAGTGAAATATAGCTTAAATACAACTTCTGTCTCTTAAGCCAGAGTGTGTGTTTAAAAGGCTGCATAATGCATAGATATATTTCTCTAAAATGTTAATATTTAACTGTTTTGTTAGGGACCTGAAGCAGTTTAGGTGCTGTAACTGGATGAAGGTTCAGTGTCTGCTTTTTCCTGTTATTTTGCCTTAGTGTGAAGTTTTTAATCTCTCTGGTATTGCAGCTGTCTGCTTCTCTTATTTTTCCCCCTCTCCTTTCCTTTCTTTTTCCTGAAAGGAAACTGCAGCTTATCCAGGCAGTCAGGGGTGTCAGGGGAACCTGGAAGATGCTCTGCTTCCTGTTTTATTCATGGCAGCTAAAACCAGACTGGGGAATCTGGAGTGGAGATCCACCATCCCACATTCCTTTTGTCATTTGAAGCATGTAACATGTACAGAGTGCTTTTAACACTGCTCAAAGGGGTGCATAGCAGCCAGTCCTGTGCCTCAGACAGAAAGCACTGCACTTTGCCCTTTTACTTGGGAAGGGGTGCTGGTGAAAAACCCTTTATAGTTCCTATTGCTGGTTAGTGATACTTGTATCTTCTCAACTAACTTGTGTTTTTAGTCTGATTCAAACCTTCGTTATCATACTCTCCTTGTTTTAAGACCTTTGTTAGTTAAATCTCTTGTTGTTTTTCTTTTGCCCTTTTAAATAGGGATTAATACTTGGTTTGAGGTTTGGTTTTCCAGAGATGTGAATTTGCAGCAGGTCCTTGAGGAGCAAAACTGGCTTAATTGTTCTGGGCAGGGGTAGATACTTGGCTTAGATTGCACAAGGATGGGGTGTGAGCTGAAAAGTATTCTGCCCCAAAAGATGATGAAGGGACTTCTGGAGCCTATTTCTGCAGGTGAGACATGTTGGGAGCTTGTAGGCTTTAGCTACATTTTAATCCTTGTTGTTTCAACAAGCTACTTTGTTTACTGCAGCTTTTGGGATCAGGGCCCCGCTGGAATGGGCTTGATACTGGCACAAAAGAAAGAACTGCTGTCCTAAAGAGTATATGGCCTGAACAGACAGTGAAGGTGATGGGCTGGAAAACAGGTTGCTGGGGGAGACACATGAAGATGTTGCAACACCTAAATCCTCAGTCCAGCAACTTGCCAGGGAGCTGCCCATTCTGTGTCATGTGTGGTGGTACCAAGCTGTGGTAGGCAGTGAGCTGTCAGTCTGTGTCGCTCCTTGTGTGCTGAGCTTTGCTTTCATATGTGCACACATGGCCCCACAGGATGGCAATACCTCGTCTTTGCGCAGCATTTCACCTGCTTAGTTGTGCCCTGCATCAGCCCCTGCTTCTGGTGGTGCATGGATGTGGTGCATCCAGGCTTCGTCAGCTGCTTGTGGCTGAGCTTGGTGTTTTGGAGGCACCATGGTGGGACTGGAAATGGTGACGTTCTGTTCCCCTTGCAGTTTTCCCCTGTTCCTGCTTGCCAGGACAGACTGTTGGAAGACAAAGACAAGCAGTACCTCAGTGCTGTAACACAGGGCTCTGGGCAGTGCTCATCTGGCATGCCTGGAGAAGCACACTGGGACTATTAATCTTCACATGCAGGTCTTTCTCTGTACAACATCTCATTGCTGCAAGGACGTGACTTGAGAGCTGAATGGACTGTGAAGGATGAGCTCCCACGTGCTGCCTGTGTGTCTCCCCAGGCAGGGCTGGGAGAGCTCTTGGAGGATGAAGGATGTCCACGGCTGGGACTGCAGGCTGCCACAGCTTTCCATCTGGTATTTCTCGAGGACCTAGGCAGATCCAGTGATGATCACTGATGCTAACCAGCATTCACAGTGTATTTTCTTCTGCTTCAGGAACACAGCCATTAAGGACTGACCTGCAAATTAATACAGCTATCTAAAGATTTTCCCTCCTGCAGCCTGGCACCTGGTAAATGCTCAAATCTAAGAAACCTCCCATGGCACTGGACCTCAAGTGTGCTCCATGCCTTCCTTTTTTAAGCTACTCTCAATCACTTCTAATGATGTATTAAATACAGAGGATTTGCTTTAGCTCCCATTAAGGAGGGTTGGTTCTCAGCCCATCCTTCATCCCAGCTGTTGCACCAGTTGATCCAAGGCTGGCGCACTGTATGGGATGTGGCAAATTGGTGACACTGTCACTGTGTGTCTCTGGTGCTTTCAGGAACTTGAGGGCTGGGTGTACATGCCCTGCAACACGTAAGAGAAGCTGCTGCAGATATATGCAGCGCACATAGGCATGGAAAGGATGAAGGCGAGACAAGGATGTGAGCTTAGATGGCTCTACACATCTGATACTTCCTATTTCTGTAGGCAAAACTTTCAGAGCCTTTAAATGCTAAACGTGCCCACAGGCTGGGGAAAGCTTTATTATCCTGGTGTGCAGGAGTAGAAACTGAGGAACAATGTGGCAAACTTGGGAAAATTGCAAATCTTTTGATTCCACGTGCTCAGCTCCCACAGACAGGTCCACACTTCACAGCCTCAAGGCAAGCGGTGCTGTTAAACCCATCTCTCTTACTCTAATAAAGTCATACTTTTCTGAACACAAAATATTTGAGTCTGTTGCTTAAAGGAAAACAAAGTCGTATTGGGTATTTCATAAAGTTGATAGATGTTGCTAGTGTGTGACATGATCCCAACACCACGTATCACCATCATTTCCAGATGGCATCTCGCCTAATTGCACTGCTGCTTCTTCCTTGGGTCTGAATAGAGTGTAGGCTTTTAAGGCAGGTCTGTTGTTATTAGCTTTATAATACACATTCTCCTGTACCAGCTGTTGCAAGCAGCAGGAGGTCTCACTTGCAGCCTAATTCTTCAGTCAACTTATGGGGGGAATTTGCCCCTGAGAACTAGGTATTTGCATTTGGGATGAGATCTCCCAAGTGAGAGAAACTTGTTTGTCTCCAGCGAGTGTGTCGGTTCAAGGACTAGCGTGCCCAGGAGGAGGAAAGAAGTTGCTCTTGTTTCTTTACTGCTGTCTTCTATTAGTTAACTGTGCTTATTGCTTGACTTCGTTTTAAAGAAACATCAGCTTTTGAAAGCCAGGCTGCCTGTGGTGGGGAGGAAAGAGTCCTTGTGCTGTGCTGTCTCACACCCCTGCTGTGAAAATATCATAAGGACAAAATTCCAGTGAAGCTGCCTGATTTTGGCAGTCACTTCCCTCCTACATCCTTGTTCTTCAGGTAAATCCCTCTCCAACTCTATTAGTTGTTCCCCTTTCCTCCCCAAAAAGTCATTACCATCCCTTGAAATTAAGGAAAAGACAAGAGGAGGGAATAAATGGATGTTAAGAAGTAGAAAACAATCAATTAAATAGTACATAGCATGTAATTTTCCTTGGAAACTTACCATGAAATTGAGGAGCACTTTAACAGCTAGTAATTTAAATTGCATTTGAACACTGCTAATGGGTTGTTTGCATGGGAATCTCGGTCATTTCACAGCAGGTCGTTGTCTTTAGTACCCCTTCATTCAGTTAAAAAAAGTAAAATAAAATAAAAAGATCTCATAATGAGGAAGATGCTGTAGACAATTGGTCCAACTGTTGCTGGTAAAAGGTGGTACTGTGGAAAATTTGAAAGGTCCTGTTACAATCTGAGCCATTTACATCCTTAGTATTATCTCTTCCAGTGTTAAATTCTTGGGAGTTGGGTGCTTGTTACTTAAAAAAGCTTGTTATTGCTAAAAGGTAGGAAAATAACATTATCCCTGTCATACTTATGAACACAATGAAGGCAGGGTGGCTGAAGAGACTCCTCCAGGCTCATGTTGTTGGGGTTTGTAGCACTGGGCCTGACCTGGAACACAGCCTGTGGCTTGTGTCTCTATCACCTTGAATGATTTATAACAATGCTTTGGGATCTCTGTCTCACTCCAGCTGAAGAGGAACAACGAGGAGATGCTGATCAGCTGAAGCTGCAGGGTATTTTTACTTGTTTTTCCAGTGTTTAATGCTCTCCTCCACCACTGTTTTTCTTAGAAAATGCCAGTGATTTTCAGCAAAAGGCAGTATCAGCCTAATCGTGTGCTATTTTGCTGCCGATTATGCTGGGAACAGACTCTATAGGAAGGCAGACGCAAGTTACTTGTTGCCTGTTGCTGAATGAACATCCCGTTTTCAGAGCAGGGTTTTTGCAAATCCGTGGGCATGCTTAGCATATGGAAGGGGGTTCCAGTATCAAAACAAATCTGGCCTTCTGTTTCTGGATGTGTAGGTTGTTTCTTAGAAGATGGAACCTTTAAAATCTGTCCCTGCAAACATGGCTGTTACATCCTGCTATTTCTAGAGACATGAGGCAGCTGTCAGCACTGAGATAAGCTATAAAAAGGCACTATTTTCCAAAAATGGCTTTTTTAGCTGTACCTGCCAGACAGCTTGGCCAGTGAGAGTTCACCAGGAGTGTCACTGCTGCTGCCCTTTTATGCACAGGGTGTTAAGCAATGTAAAAACTTCTGGGCAACTCTCCAGGGGCAGCGTTAAGCACCAGCTCTTCAATCTCTATCTTGTGAAATGTTGCTATGCACAAAAGTGCATTCAGTGTGTAGGAGGGGATACTTGTTGGTTTGATTGTTCTTAACCGATTTCCTGTTGTTTTCTAGGCGATTGCTTTATCCTCAACTTTTGTTTTGGATGTTCATTGTGCCTGTCTTGTTTCTGACTGGGTGGCTGTCTCTAGTCACAGGGTGGTTGGAATGTTCCCCCCCACCCCCAATCATTTACTTGAAGGTATTCCTGTTTGCTGTGTAGTCTGAGGATAGCTGGTGAGTTCAGATGAAATGAATAACAAAAACTTATTTTTCCTAAGAGTCTGGATAAGGTTTCTCCATAGTGTAACGGTGTTATCGCTTATTCTTCTTGATGTATGCGCTACCTGCAGTGCTTTGTTAGTTATCAGCTAATTCTCCACTGAGATGTATAAGTGTAAGAAAGCTACATCAGATAATCTCGTAGAGGTTGTTAAGACTTTAGGGACAGAGAAGGAAGAGGCTTTTGAGCACGTTCCCAGTGAAGAATTCCTGAAAGCTGAGAAAGCACTGAAGATGGGTGTTTCCAAGTGACAGAGGCAATGTCCTCATGTAGTCGAGGGGCTGGTGTGTAGGGGGAGGTGGGGGGTGAAGTTCAGATGGTGGAGGAATGCAGGGGGCCAAAGAGTAGCAACTAGAGCTGTTGGGAAACCCCAGACAACTCAGGCTCTCCTGAGATAAGGAACCAGCTGATAGGGTCAACTCTGTGAACTGTCTAGCAAGGACTCTTGCCCTCTTTTTTTGTTTGAATGAGCATTTTTAATCACATTTTGATCCCCAAAAAGTGCTACTCCCACTGTGCAAATCCCACCTTGCATATGGGCAACCAAGCAGGTTTGTTGCATTGGCTCAGCTCTGACATGGATGCTGTAGGGGTGGATTGACTGTTGGGTTTTTTTTGTCTTTGGAGCATGGGCTGCCTCTTAGTCACCTCTTGATGTTCTTGTGTGTTGTGGGTGACTTTTTCTTACCCTAGTTTTCTATTTCAACAGCCCACTTGCCTCTTTTCTAACCTCCTTCCAATGGCAGATGCACACTCAGCTGGTGGAAGTTGATGTAGATGCTCCCCCAGCAAACATCTGTGTGTGTTTGCTTGCCCAAAAGCCCACTGACAACTGAATAGAAAGAAGGAATGCAGCATTTGAAATAATCCCAGTGGGTAATGTCTGTCCATGTTCTCCCTTTGTGGTGTTCTCACAAATTCCTCTACATCTTGGGGTTTGAGCTTATGGGAGAGCAGGGCTGGTAAATGCCCTTGGTTTCCCAACCTCCTTTAACTGTTTTTGAACCAATGCTGATGAATATACGTGATAACCTTGTAACTGAGAGATAAGGAAGAAAAAGTTTTATGGGTAGATTAGTTTGCAGCAGAGGAAAGGCAAACAGCAAGGGAGCTTGGTGGAGGGAGCCCATGCTAGTAACACAGAGACAGCTTATTTATCATTTACCTGCCGTGTAAATTATGTTGTGCTTTTCAAGTGGGGAAGAAGACAATCCTTGTCCTAGAGTCTGCAATTCAAGGCAGAGCGTCAAGGCAGACAAATAGGCTCTTGAGGGCTGGGGGAGGAAGGGCATGGGTGATGGCTGGAGATTAAAATCCAGATAAAGCAGATTCCTAGAAGAAAAGGACTCTGAAATGGGAGTTGCTAGTTATGAGAAAGGTGTTTAAGGAGCAGATAGACAGAGGAAGGTAAATATGTATGGAAGGAGGTGAGAAGACCTGAAAGGAAAGGAGGTTGAAGGGGAGAGTAGAAATTGAGAAAAGAAGTAGGAGGGGGGAAAAAAGAGCAGCAAGTCATCTGTGGGAGGGGATACTGTGGGATGCTCTAGATGAGAGTAGAGATGACCTTAACACTATGCTGTAACTCAGCTACTATGATGAGTCATCTCCCAATGTATGAAGTACCAGTTTCTCCTCTGAATGGAGAATATTGATCCTGGCTGAAGTCCAGCACTGGAAGAGCTTTTGGAGGGGCTTAAATGTTTTGTGTGGCTGGTGGGGTACTGGGTGGTTAGGCTTTATGCAATCCTGTGTGTGCGCTATTGCTAAACTTTAATAGGCAAATGCATAAGTAACTTGCAACCTTCTGCTTAATGCCATCAAAGTTGGTCTTCTAGAGACTTACACAGGAAATCAGGGATTGACTTGTATATCAATATTAAATATATATCTATGTATACACATACATCGCATGGGTAGGTTTTTGAGCACAGCAGTGACACCTGATGGGATATGGGTGCAATCCGTGTTTTATGTTTTGCCATACCCACCCCCCAGTAAAATCATCTTTACACTTACTTCCATGGAAATGAGCTAGAAAACTCACTGGTCATCTAGTTCCTATATATGCATCTTTCAGTTTCCTAAAGAGATACATGGACTTCCACAGCTTCCTGAGAGGCTTTGTTTCATCCTCAAGGACTGAAGGAGTGAAGAGAGAATTTACTGTTGCCAGCTATATTTCCCTTTCTCTGTATTGCTTTTTTGTTTTGTTTTGTTTTGGTTTTCCCCTCATCTCTTTGGAAGTACTTACCCTTGATGTTTGACATTTATATGCTTGCAAGTGCCTGTAGACTGGAAGGTCCACAGAGTTCTCCTGAAGCAGCAGTAGTACCTTCACCTAGACCTTTTCTCTCCCTAGTCTGATCCCCCTCCAGTTTGCTTATTTTTTCTGGGGGCTCATATCTGATCCCTATGTGTTTTTCTGGGTCTCCTTTCACAGCTGATGCTTTCCAGATCTTCCTTCCAATTACTCATTTACTCTCCAAAGTAGTCCCCCATCCTTCTAGTCCTTTCCTAATTGTCTATTAGTTAGACATAACTCTTTTGTAGCCGGTAAAAGGCATGTGAAAATGAAGGGCATTTCCTGAGCTCAGTCCATCATGGCATACTGTTCCTGCAGGAGAAGAGCCTGAGTTTAGAACATCTGAAATTGCCCATTATCTTGGCTCATTTCTTGCAGTCCGTAATTTGAGGGTGGGGAAACAAGGGGAAGAGGAGGCGAGTCACTCTAAAAATGACTCATTCCACAATAGATCGATACAGAATGTTCCATTACATTTTCATTGCCAAAAATGACTCTCCTCTCCCACTTCCCCCTCCTTTGAGGTGTTGCAGATGCTTACTAGGTGGTGATGTCTCTTGGTGTGTGCAGGTTGGTGGCATAGCCAGCCCAGCAAAAAGGTGTCTGAGTTTTGGTTCAGACCTTACATTCTGGGTGGACTGATGTTGAACTTGGTGGAGATGACCTGTTTTCAGAGGGGGAAGAGATTTCTGGCTGCTGTCACGTAACTTCATGTCACTGAAGAAGCAGACCTGTTTGATGAGAGGAGTCACTCCCAGCCTTCCTCTTTGGGAGGAAGGCCAATGGATGTGCAAGGCATAAGGCAGTATAAAGGGATATATAGGAAGTATTGTGGAATATTTGCCAGCAGCCCCTTTCGGCTAGTGCCATTGATTGCTCCCTTGGGCTGACAAGACATTTCAGTGGTGTGTCCTTGATGAAGTTTTTTGCTATTTACAGTTATGGGTGGACATGGAGAAACTGGGCTTTTTCTTACCTGCAATGTTTACACAGTCCTTGGGTTTTAAACTATGGTTAGGGCAGTGATATTACCCTTCTTTTACTGATCAGCAAGGAAGGGAGGCTAAGAGACTTGTCCAAAGCTACACAGATGGGTGCAGATGTATATAAGCATGTATGTATGCATGTGTATGTATGGAATTAATCCAAGTTTCCTGACTTCCTTTATCCTGTCCTTCCTGCTATCTTCAGGGGCATCATTATAGGCAGCCCTATTGTAGCAGCTAGCCATAATTGTGTCTGTGCACAGGAGAGTGCTATCCTGGGGCTCTTTCCATCAGGTGATACCCATCTGCTGCTCTTGCGTGGCATGGCAAGTGACGCGTGCCTGGGAATGGGATGGGAGATGCCACTGGGCTCATATCACTGAGCTGAGCTTAGTGGCCTCTTCAAAAGGCTTCAGAGTATTTGTGGTAATAGCACATATTCCACCTGCTGCAGCTGAGACCTTGATCTGCTGGTAAACTTGCTATGCTGCTTTAATTAATAAACTCCACTGCTAACAGGTAGGGTTTTGGTGGGAGAAATTCAACCTGCAAGGGATGTGGGCAAGTTCATGAGCATGCACTCCTGGTAACGTTATCTGCTAGAACAGATGGCATCAACTACATCTTACAGTTCATCCTGCACTGGTAGAAGGTCTAGAAAGGAGCTGGCCAATGTTGGGTTCTGCACTGTGGCGGGCCTTGATGGCAGGGGCAGGATCCAGGATGGTTTGCCACCCCCAGCGAGCTGTCTAAATAGCTGCTGCTCTGATTCAAAGCTGCTGTCACAAAACCTGAACATTATGGGATCCAGGGTGCACACAAATGTGTTTACGGAGCAAATAAAGGAGGGAGAGAAAAAAAGAAAAGCCTCAAAGTGGCTTTGGGTGTTTTTTAAGTGGTAAAACTGAGAAATTCCTGAGCATGTGCAATTAATATCTGTTTAAACAGAAACTTCTTTAATAGCTGAAATATCAGTTTCTACGTAAGAGCTTTCCTGCAGAGTCTTTTTCATCTATTAACTGCCTGCCCCATTTGGGTGTGGAGGGGGATGTCTCCAAAGGTGTGGGACTTAGTGTTTTCAGTTAGGTTCATTAGGTGTTTGCAAAGGGCGATGCCTGCCTTTGTTCCTGGCTTGCTTCCACCTCCCTGACTGTGTACGGGTAAAAGTGATAAATTCATAGGAACATTTACCCATTTGGGTCATGAGGGTCCGATGCCTGATGTAATTGGTTTTGATTGAGTATAATTTGGCATCACTGTATGTGTATATGGCTATATATGTTTACAAATATAAAACAGTTGAAAGGGACAGGTATAGACACTGCTATTTCTCAGACCTTTGGACGAGATATCAAGATGTTATTTACCCCAGTCCCAGAGGAATAAGGTGCAGGATGGGCTGAAGGGCTGCTCTACCATTTGTGCTGTGCATGCTATGTCTGCAAGCAGGCTGCTGTCTCTGAGCAGCTATTCAGCTGAAAGCCAGTGAAGTTGTCAGAGTAAAAACTGCTGGAAAATGGGGTACAGAGGTGGAGGCAGAACAGGTGGTGATAAAACCTTTGCTGGTGTGACTTGTGTGTTAAAATCTCACAGGGTTTTACTAGTGGTATTGATATACCAGCACCCTGCTGTGGGCACAATGCTTTTTGTGCATAATTAATTTGATCAAAAAAAGAGAGGCATAAGGGTGTTTCAGAGCACTATGCTGAGCAGTGATAGCAGGCACCCACTCAGAAACAGCATCGCTTTGTTTAGAAGAGCATAGCAAACACCTCCATTGCCCTCCTAGTTAGCTACACCAGTGACCTGTGGCTTTCTGCTTGTGCTGGAACATGCAAACCGTACACTTCCCCCCTTTTCCCCTTTTTCCTTTAATCTTTTTTTTTTTAAACACAACTTAAGTGCCTCTGCAGTACTTCTGCAGCAGTTTTTTCACCCTGTACTGGTTCCCACATGCTTGCCAGAGGCCTCTTTGCTATTTTGATAGCACTTTCACAAGAGAACTAGCTATAAAGAATGGCCTGCAGGACCTGGTTTGGTAGGGCTACACCATGTGTGGGTCAGTGGTGCATGGGGATGGATCCATAGCAGGTGTGAGTAGCGAAGTGTGGTACCTCCAGCCTGTTCTGTCAAGTCTCTCCTCTGAATATAAAGGAACCATGTTGAACTCCTTGGAGTTTATAAGGCTTTGAAAGCTGACATGAGTTGTAGCTGCTGGATCACTCTGCGCAGGTCTTTTGTTGCTTCTGTATACTGTAATAAATGTGGAGCAAACTCTGAACTGTTTGAACAAGCTGCACTCTCCTTGTAATGTCTCTTTGTCCCTAGAAAAACAGGTGGAGATGTTCAGCCCTCCCTTTCTTTCCTTCCTCCCTCCAGCTTTGAGACTATCCCACTATTGTGGATTGCTTGTGTCACACACAAGTGTGTTCTGTTTGTCCCTCGAGAACACACCAGTCGCTGCTGATTTGTCTCCAAATCATTGTTCTTGCAGTCTTGAATAATGCCCACATTAAGCAGGTGGAGCTGATACAATCATTTCCATTGCAGCTGACAGCAACTAGGTCAGATCCTTTCTCACTCTTTCCTGTCAGAGGACAAAATAAAGCATATGTGAAAGCAAAATACATGAGTTTTCCCCTTTGTCTCCCCTCCCTGGCCCCTGAATCATGATTTCCTCAACAACAAAAAAGAAGTCTCAGCTAGTGCCATTCTGTTTCACGGAAAAGGCTGAATTTCTTAGAGTCAACATTTCCATTTCCATGTCTGAAAAGGTTTAAAAAAGTAAAAAAAGAGGCTGCATGTGGTCTGGCAGACAGCCAGGCAAGGAGTGCTCTTTGGGGTTATTATTAGGCAGATAACTGTATCAAGAGCTTTAGCATCAACCTGGTTCTGAAGGCTGTGGTGCTGTTTGAAATGCTGATGAACATTTGATGCTAGTGAGAAAAGGTATTGGACTATCTGAAGCCACTTTTTTGCAAAACAGTTTTATTCCTTCTTCCCCTACAGTAACTTGGGTGCCAGTAGAGTTCCTGGTGAGCAGTTACAGGTGCTCCACAGGGAGGTATTGCTAGTTTTGAGCTCGCAAGTCCTTTTCTGTACTTAAAAGCAGCTGTTTGTTCCTGCCTCCAGTAGGAATCATACCTAGAGTTTGCATGTGTCAGATGAAAGTGTCCCTGAGTAAATTAGACTGCCTTGAAGATCATCTCACCCTTTCTTAGGACCTGTGTCAGAAAGGAGGGAGGAGGTTTTGAGTCCCATGGTTCTGGTTCAGAAGGTGAGTGAGTACTCAGGGTGTGGGTAAACCCTGTCACTGGCACTGCAGTGCCTTGTAACAGAGGGGATGCATGGGGCAGTGGAGGGGCAGAATTCAATGATCCTTGTGAATTTAGATGCAGCACTTAAAACACTTGAGGAGCAAGAGCCAACGGAGAGATGCATGGGGCTGCCAGCTGGGAAATTTCTTCTCTGAAGTACTTTAAGGCCAGCAGCAGAATGTCTTTTGGTAATGCTGCTAGATACCATGTATCTGTCTACGTTCCCATCTATAGACAGTATGTGTAAGGCTATATATAAATGCTATGGTGGCTGGTATTTTGGCTGATACACTCACAGTTTTGTGCCACATTGGGAGATTTAAAAATATCTCCTTGTTCCAGGAACATCTATATCATAGCAGATGTCATCTGGCATGGGGAGTGGCTTCTGAAAAGGGAGCATAATATTATTACTATGAGCCTAGTAGTCTATTAGATTATTTATTGCTTCACTGCCACCATAAGACATGTGAGGTGTGTTATTTCTGCCTGTCAGAGTTTTTCACACATGCAGGCAGGCAGCATCTGTCACTCCTCCCTGCAAGTCACTAGCTTTCATTCTCAATGAACTTTCCAGCTGGAAGGAAGGCAAAATAAAGGCTCTAGGACTACACGAAGCTGATGAGAAGATGTTCATTAGCAATTATTGATCTTGGAGTTGTGCCTCTGAGGGCTGTCTTGAATTTGGGTGCTTCTTGGCCAAAACACAGTCACTTCGTGTGCTGGTGTTGTATTTTAAGGCGAGTCAACCTGTTGTGTCATGCCTTGTGGAAACCTGTTATGAGTCAGACCTGTCTCGGTTGCACGAGACAGAGTAGGATAGGAAACAAATGAGAAATTACTTTCTTTTGGGAGTAGCTCTCAGTTTCTCTGGCCCTCAGTTCATTGGCTGAGGACCTGGCAGTGCTGCCTCATCACCAGGGCCTGTTGGAGTGTGGGCAGCTCCCATTTTTGTGCATCCTTGCAGAACTGTGGGGTTTTTGTTGTGGTTGTGAAGCACTGCCTGTGCCAGCCACATTATGATGGAAGTGCTCAAAGGGTGTATGTTGGCATCACCAGCAAGCTCTGCTTGTACATGCAGGGCTAATTCTCCATTGCTCATGCTTTGGACTAGGTTCGGGTGGAGTCTTTCAGAAGGGCTGTAGAACATGTTGGGGGTTTTACCTCAATTGCATAGAGTTCCTGGGCTTATAAAGAAAGGCAGTGAAAAAATGAAAAAGCAACAGAGATGGGAAAAGTCACACTGGAACCTTGACCTGGGTCTCTTGTTTCAGGTTATCCTGTGAGGTTATCAGTGCTATGTTCAAATCCTGTTCTTTGTGCTGGGGTGGGATGCTTGTCCTGTAACCGAAAGCAGGGTAGTCTAAACTGGGTGAGGATGTAGGCTTTGGATGTGAATCCGTCTCCCATTTCACTGGTGAGAAGGGGAAAAATATGATCACTGGTGCAGCAAAGATGTGGAAAGTGGAATTAGAAGAAGTCACTTCTTAGGAAGATTGACCAGGTAGGAAGAGTGTCTTTGGGGCTTGTTACTTGTCTGAGCCTGGCAGGTGTGCCATGTTCCCTGCCAGGTTTGCCTGCGGCTTGGTAGGGTGTTGTCAACACTGCTGAGGTATCCCTGTGATGGTACTGGGGGAAGTTTTGCTGTAGGGACTGGAGGCAGCCTGTGGCATCACAGAATTGGTAAGCGTCCATTGCCATGACATTGGTGCCTGGGGAGGTGTTGAATGGCTAGAGGGTTTTTGGTTCCTGTTCAGGGGCAGTCCAGGAGCAGAAGAGTGTTGTGGGTTTATGCTCACAGAAGGTACAAGGGACTGTTGGATCTGTACCAAGGTAAAACCTCAAGTTTTTCTGTCACTTTCAGTTCATTGTTAATGTCAGAAGCAGAAGGATGTTTGCAGGGTTTTTGTGTAGGTCTCCCATTTCTTGCATCCTATAGTTTTGGCCTGGACTGCCTGCTGCCAGGCAAGGATATGCAAGTGATAATTCAAATGAGATTAAGCCTGTACTTCCTCTAACCTGGAGATGGACCTTCAGTGTTTTCCTGATGAGAGAAGTGGTAGGGACATGTGTTGGGGCTGTCTCCTCCCTGTTGTAGCTGGGAGTTGGGCTTGCAACAGGGACACCAGATCAGTTCAGACCACCTCCATCCAGCCCAGTGTCCACCTCTGCCTGTGGCTGGGCAGTTGATGCCAAGGGAAGGCTCTCAGCTTTCCTGCATTGCTAGCAGAGAAGACATAGCTGCAGTGAGCCCTGACCTTGCACGACGCTCTTACTGCTATGATCGTGCAAAATCCTTGAGCATCAACAGCATGGCCCTGCCAGCAGATGAAAACCAAAGTACATAGAAAGCTTTGGCAGTGTGGGTGTGTGTTGGGAGAACAGAGAGGAGGGGGGTGCAAAAACAGCTCCGGTGTCACGTCACCGGGTGCCAGGAAGCAGTCCAGCATCAGTGTGAAAGATGAGCAGAGTCCAGTCGTGGTGGGGTCGGAGGAGCTGGCAGCCCCAGCGTGGTGGCACATTCTGTACATTCTGCAGCTCTGCAGCACGTGGGGCCGACCAGCAGCCTTGAGTTGTGATGCCAGGCATCCAGTTTAGCTAGTATTTCACTATCCTGATACCCACAGTCTCTCCTCCTGCTTCGCCCACCCTCCCCCTCTACTTTTAACTGAGGTGCACTTGTTTATCCATTGGGGCTCTACAGTCTGTAAACAGGATGTCTCTCTGTTTCCTTTTAGCCCAGTAACACTAAACCGCTTTGAGTGCAGATAACGCTTTAGTAACCCTTCTTCTGGCTGAATAAACCTTATGTCGGTCATAGTTACCTCCAGCTGAGACAGCATGAGCCTATATGTATACATATATATGTATATTTATCTAATACATGGATATGGTATGAGTTGGCCATGGTGAATGAACTCACATTGCTGAAAAGGAAGTAAGTGCATGTTTTAGGGTGGCTGTAACAAGAAGCCAATTTAAACTGGATCCTGGATATACATTTTTAAAAAAAAAGTTATTTTGTGAAGCCTTCAAAACCCTTTTTTTTTTTTTTATTTTTTTTTTTGTTAGGAGGAAATCTCCACAGTTTATTTTGTTTAAATATTGCTTCCTAAAGATTTTCCCACAGTGCTGAAGACCTGGATACTGAAAGCCTGACAGGGAAACAGAGCATGCAGAAAGGCATTACATTAACTAGTGATTGTACTGCTGAGTGAAATTTTGAAGGAGAGGAGAAAAATACTAACACTATATTTCAAGAGATAGTCTCCCTTCAGGAAGGCAGTGTTCAACCTGCATAAAGGCAGTGATAGTAAAGGTCATTCTTCTGAAGTACTTCTTGGTCTAGGACCTTGCAATCACAGTAGTAACAAGCAAACTGGAGTTTTAATTTGAGATGTTCAGTGTCTTACCTTCAGTGTTCAAGGTTTCAGTGATTTCTATTGATTTTGATCTTGTTGTAAGCTCTGTCCTTTACCAAGTCTTTTATAAACTCTACTCCCTTAACTGTAATTTCTTTTAATATGTGATTTTTCATTTAAAATAAACTAAAGGTTCTAGGTCTCATGGTTGCGTAGGAAAGCTTTGGGAAAAGGGCTTTCTTTACAGAGTACCAATAGAGGGAAAACTTTAAACACTAATTTTTATTGTGTTAGTTTTTAAGCCAGACTTACCAACTTTGAGGCTGGACTGATGGTTTTTGAAGTTGGGAATCAGGTCTCTAGAAAAGAAGTGAATGATGTCTCATTTTTCCTGGGTCATCATGCCCTTAGTTCAAGGGAGTTGTCAGCAAGACCTTATACTTTTGTGAAGGCTTTAAGCTTCTACCCGCCACTTTAACTGGGTTGTCAGATCAACACAGTGTCTCGTTTATGGAGACGTACTCTGGATTTGTTACTGAGCTGTGGTTCAGAATAACTGTTGAAGAACAAGTTGTTCTGCCACAGCTCATATGAGAGCTGTTCATATGCATGCTGTTTCATTCCAAAATGAACATGCCTTTTTTGACTTAGTTCAAGCTATTTTGGAAGGTGGAGTAAGCTAAAACATGAAGGAAAAAGCCCTGTTCTTCCTGAAATAAGGTGATCTGCACTGGGCATCTTCTCTGTAAGCTTTTTTGTATTTTGAAGTCACTACATACCTGGGTGGTAGTACCATCATGTGTTTGGCCCTAAATTTTTTGCAATTAATTTTATGGTAACAGAGAGTCCTTAGGAGATCAGCTGTTTTCTATAAAAAGCTGGATAATACTGATTTTAATAGAGGGGTCAGCATGCTTGCCTTCCATGCCCTGGCTTGGCACATTGTCCTTTTGTATGAGCAGGCTGGGTGAGTGACAGAGCATACTTGCACTTCATTGCATAAGGGGTTGACACAAATGAATTGGGTGATAAAGCTGATGTTCCACCTGCCATACAGATGCCATTTAAATAAAGATGTCCGCCTGATCGCAAAAGCATTTACCCATCACAAGGGCTGGCAGCGCTGGGTAATATTTAAGCTGTTTCGCTTAGCTCATGGAAAACAGGAGTAGATTTCAGTGTTGCCTTTCTGGGTGGGCAGTGTGACATTGCGAGCGGTCATGGGCCTCTTGAGCAGTGAGGAAACCCTTGTGGAATTGGTGGCCAGGGGAGCAGGTGGTGCTGGAGTCCTGGCTGATGCTTTTCAGCAGAGCCTGGGCTCTTGCAATGGCCTATCCCTACAGGCTGCTGGGGCAATGGGGGATGTTGAGATTGAGTTTTGCTTTCCCATGGTGCTGTGTAACCCCTCCAGCCTCACATTTAGTGTGGCGTTAGCCAACTGCCATTGCTTCTTTGGTAACATGCTTGCATTCTCCCCATCTCACATTTCCTAGGAGAAAATGGAGCTGCATGGCATGAGATAACCAAGTGACAAAACTTCCTCTTCCCTTCACCTGGGTGCTGCGTCAGGGCTTGTCTCTCATCTTGCATAAACATCAATGGCACCTTCAGCCCTTTAGTGTGCTCCACTCCCCCCTGCTTCTTTTTTTTTTTTTAAGGACAGAGCAGGGATGTATGGGAAAGGCAGAGATGAATTTTCGTGGTGTCCAATGTCAACTGCTTATCCCTGTTTCCTGTCCCTGCAAGCCCAGTGACCATAGTAGGGTGCACTGATGGATATCTGGTGGCTTTCCTTACCATCTCTCTCCTCCTTGTTCCTTTTCTTTATGAAAAAGCATTTGCTGGAAGAGAAGTAACAGCAAATCCTTGCTTTCAGGGACTGGACCTTGCTCTAGAGGGCCAGGTGCTGGTTAAACAGTAACAGAAGCATGGAGGCTGGGTTTCCCCTTAGATTGACCATCATGGCAAATTGCCATGAGGCTATATAAAACAGATAAGGTTTTACTTCCCACCTGCAATCTGGGTCCTCTTTATGCAGTTTCCCTTGAATGTTGTTCTCAGTCTGGGGCCTGTCACTACAAGACAGACATAGAGTGTGTCCGCACATGAAGCTATTGTGAAGGTCTGGAGCACAAGCCTTATAAGGAGTGTCTGAGGGAACAGGGGTTCTTTAGCCTGGAGGAGGCTCAAGGGAGACCTTATCACTCCTTATAACTACCTGAAAGAAGGTTGTGGTGAGGTGGAGCAATAGGACAAGAGGAAACAGCCTTGAGTTGTAACAGGGGAGATTTATATTGGATATTAGGAAAAAAAATGTCACCAAAGGGGTTGTCAAGCATTGGAGCAGGCTACACAGGGACACAGTAGAGTCACCTTCCGTGCAGGTATTTAAATTATGTGCAGGTGTGGCACTGAGGGACATGGCAGTACTGGCTGGACTTAAAGGTCTTTTCCAACCTAAACAATTCTATGATTCTGTAGTGACCACAGGTCAGTATTTTGTAGACTTTGGACAGATTACATAGGGAGAAAATTTAGGCTGGATCCCAGCTTGATTTTTTGAGAGGGGTTGGAAGGGAGAGGAGGAGGCAGCAGGAGGGGGGAAAATGAATGGAAAATTGTTTTGGGGAAGGATTTAGAGAAAAAGAAAGTTAGAGTAGAAACTGGTGAGGCTCTTGGTGAACGCTTGTGACTTCTTGTGGTCTAATCCTACTATGTTCTTTTCCTATTCTAAGTCTCACATTTTAGACTTGAGCTAAATGTAGTCACAAAGAACAACTTTGAGACTGGAGGTGTGGGGGAATCTACCCTTGTTGTCCTGAGGTTGCTCTGACAGCCTCACCCAATAATCTTCAAGCGCTGCTACCTTTGTGGATTTGTGGCTGACTTTTGTTGACAAGTGGGACTTCAGAAGTTAAAAACTTTATCCTAAACGTTGCACTCCCGATTCCTGTGTATTAGCTTGGTGTGGATTTAGAGGGTTTGTGTGGTGTGCGTTCCTGATGCCTAAGTTGTTCTGCACCTTGTGGCATTTGAAAGCAGGAGGAACATTGTATATGAACTGAAGGAGCTTGGTGAAAGACACAACAGAACAGCTATTTCTAATGCATTCATCAATGCTGATTGAAAAGTGGTAGGAAAGAGCGAATGTATAGGCCATCATCTTAGTAGATAATTTCTCTGAAGCATTTAAACATTCTGGTGAAAGAAATATATTTGAAAAGTGCTGCTACTGCATGAGAGGGGAAGGCCAGTGTTGCATTAAACTAGAGAAAGATGAACTGATTAGTTTCTTACCGTTTTCCCCCCTACACTCTCTTGTTAACATTTGAAGTGGAAAAAGTTATCTGGGTTGAAAAATGTCACTTGGTTAAAGAAAAAAACAAACCCAAACCAACCAACCAGAAAGTTTAAGCAAATAGTTAATACATTGTCTAGTGGGTGGGTTTGTAGGACCTTCACAAAAACAGTGCTTGGGAGCTGGATTGGCCCAGGAGGATGCGGAGGGGAGGGTCCTGCTGGGCTGGATATGGCACAGTCAGTGGTTCTGGTGTGAAAGTAAGGTGGTTTAAATGGTTGCTCCTCCCAAAATTGAGATGTGTTGATTCAGACTGCTAGTTAGTAATATATAAAGAGGAGGAGCAATGGTTAATTTGATGGAGAAAAAAAATAATTGTTCACATGAACAGGGAATTTAATTTGGAGTTTGGAAGGAGGGCATTGCAGATGCTGGGGTAGTGCAAGCCTGTCAGGGTGCTCCCCAAATCAGTGGTGGAATCACAGGATCATAGGGTTGGAAAGGACCTTAAACATCATCTAGTTCTGAACCCCCTGCCATGGGCAGGGACACGTCACTCTAAACCACGCCATCCAAGGCTCTGTCCAGTCTGGCCTTGCACACTGCCAGGGCTGGAGCATTCACAGCTTCTCTGGACAACCCATTTCAGTGCCTCACCACTCTAACAGTAAAGAACTTCTTCCTTATATCCAATCTAAACTTCCCCTGTTTAAGTTTGAACCTGATACCCCTTGTCCTGTCACTACAGTCCCTCATGAAGAGTGCCTCCCCAGCATCCTTATAGGCCCCCTTCAAATACTGGAAGGCTGCTCTGAGGTCTCAATGCAGCCTTCCCTTCTCCAGGCTGAACAGCCCCAACTTCCTCAGCCTATATAATAGTTCAAGATTGGATACCTGAAAAGAGATGTGGAATGTCCCCACTTTTAGCTGGGAAGAACACTTGACAGCGGCAGCTCAGGCTGCACCTTCAGAGGTGGCTTCCAGCTGTACAGCTCTGAACCTGTGAAAATAGACAATGGATGGTTGTATCATTTTTAATGTGTCATATTATAGCTTTGAAGATTAAAATCTGTGGGGTTTAAATTATCTGTGGCAAAGTAAGTTCACCCTGAACAGTAATGAACCACAATTCCCTGAGTGCCAAAGCCCCACTGCAGGCAGCATGGCAAGAGTCACAGCCTTGATACCTCTGTGGGATGGTTAGAAACCTATGAAGAAAAATCTCTTGAATCTGTGACTGCATTTCTTCCCATCATGTTCACAGTATTTAAGTCACTTTCCTTTCCATTTATCTTTCACGAAGCTCAAAGGCACCAGAAATTGTCTCATTCTGTTTTTTGGCTTTCTTTCATCCATCAGTAGTCTATCATCAGTATGTTTCTCCTGGCTTGAGATACAATCTATGAACATCTTTGGCAGCTTCTTGTGTGCTGCTTTTTGCTGTCTACCCAAGTGAGCTTTAAGGGAATTGGGTTTAGCTGATTTGTATTTGTTTGAACAATACAAAACAGCTTTCTCGATTTTCTTCAGTAATTAGTTTTATCAGTACCACTTTGTTCTTCATGAGAGAAAATAATCCAAACATTGCACAGATTTGGTTTCTCTCTTTAGACTTGGCTGCAAATCCCTTCTGTTTCCTATGGAGCTTTTGGAAACTTCTACATTTATCTGCTGATATTTCTATTTTGAATTAAATTGCAACAATTAAATAATGTTTAAGTCCTTGACTAGAATTATCTGTAGCGACTCATTTAACTACTGTTTATAAAACCACTTTCATCTAAGGATCTTAATGATGACTGCTGTTACCACTATCTGCTGAACTGCATCCCCACTGCACCACAGTGTATTCCCAAATGGCACCCTGCTTTGAAGTCTTTAAACTCCAGAACAAAGCCATGGCTTAGGGATGTTTCTGACATCTAATTGTAGTTTTTGACAAAACTCTTCCATCTCACTCTGCGAGAACACAGGTCTCAGTGTTTTCGTTATTCTTGGTTCATATTTTATTAAGGCCAATAAAGCTTGTCACTCACTTATCTCCAGTAATGTCCTTCAGTGCCATCATGGAAATCCCTCTTTATGGCACATCATCAATTTCATTTATGTACTAATCTTTGATACATCCAACTAATTCTTCCAAGTGGTTATACTTGTCCATAATATTTTTCAGATGTATTGGTTTGAAGTCACAGTTTCTTTCACTGCTCAAGACTCTGCTCTTTTAAAGACAGATTTAAAGGAGCAAAGGAGAATTTTCTGGTTTTAGGTGATGCACATTTGCCACAACACAGACACTGTTCAGCCACCGGTTAAATCTTTCCAGTGCACCATTCAGATCACCTCCCAAAGTAACAAGAAATAAAAGGGAAAAGTAAGAATAAAAAAGCATGCAGAGAAATCATCAAACAACAAACAAAAAGAAAAAGAAAGGAAATAAGAATTCCAAAAGCATGTGGGCAAGGCAAGAAAAGAGAGGCAGTTTAACAAGTAGAACAGGAATTCATAGAAGGTCCACCTGTGACTTTTGCAGACAATGCTGCAGGCTCAGTCTCTGGGCAAAAAGAAGCCAATGGGACTGTGGGATGTGGGACTTCAATCTGTTGTGGAACAGCAGATGACACTGTGAACGCAGGCCAAGGACAGCTCCAGCCTGGCCGGCTTCCCATGCTCCTGCCAAAGTGTTTCCTGATGGATGATGCTGTAGGCAGGGTGGGCCAGCCATGGCCGCATGCAGGACATATATACTGTGAGGAGAGCAAGGAACTCATGCCATTGGTAATTATCTGTCTCAGTGGCAAGTATCTGCTCTTCATTTTATGATATCTGTGATGAAGCAACACATGTCTGTATGTATGTACATGTCCCTATGTAGGGCTGTTTGAATACAGCACCTATATAGAGCAGCTGACAGTTACCAGTAGTGTTATTGTTATTAGTATTACTGTAGAGAAGATTTCAGCAGACAAATGTTTATAGAGCCAAGGTTTATACAGACTGATCTCACATTGCATCTCTTTCACTAAAATACTCCACTGAATAGAACAATAATTCTAAGATACGCTGAATTCAGAGGTTTGAATAGCAACTGTAATGGCTCCCTTAGAGCTAAGCCAATTTGAGAGCAAATATATAGCTTATGTTACATCTCCCAAGTGAGACAGGAAAAGGCCAGTAAGAATATTTCTCATAAACAGAAACGTTTAAAACTTGAATATAGACTAATTAAACTTGCATATATTTTAGGTTATTGGTACTTGGCTGGTCTTAATGAAAGCTGTGGGCAATAAATAATCTCTGGGCAAGATACAGCTGATCTTTTCTATGCCCAACAGGTATGAAGAGTATCAGCATAGGATACTCTTTGGGTTTGCATCAATTAATTTTGTGCTCTTTGGCTAGCGTTCTGATCCCTGCTGCCCCACCTAGCACAGACAGCAGTATCCCAATCATCACAAACTGAATTTTAGCTGCACTAATGAGATCAGCTTGTATCCATCAGTGGCTCCAAAGCACTCCTTTAGCAGGCTGTCAAGACTACAGCCAGCATGTAGCCTTCATTCGAAGTACCTAGAAAGTAACACGCTCATTTGCTTAGTAACATTTGTTGCTAATGTTACATACTGATGCACACAGACTAAGTCAATGTGTTATGGAAGTTGCTTATGAATAGGACAATCCCACAGTTCAGCATGGGCCTGCAAGTTAAGTGGGAATGAGACTCCAACGGGCAATACAAACCTGCAGGAATTACTCCAATGTTTTGGAAAGAATGTTTTTTTTAAAACCGTTCATTATTTAATCAAGCCTATTTACCTTATAATGATTGTCTACTTTTATTTATATCTTGTTAATACAATTATTCTTCAAGCATTTATAAAAACACCCAAACAGGTAAGCTATCTGGTTCCTGTGAATAATATATTAAATTGTCTTCATATGAAATAAATAATTCTGAACAGTAACACTGCGTTATAAAATAATGCCTAATAAAACACACTCCAGTTATAATTCCAAAGTTCACATTATTTCTGAAACTCATGCTGGCTTTTAGATAGATTATAATAAAAGCAAATTGCTGTATGTTTTAATAACATGGTTGTCAAATAAAGCTATAACACCCAACTGATGAGTAACCACAATGTACAATTCCCCAAAAAAGTTAATTGACAATTGATTTTTTGAACACTGAAAGAATTCATCATGATTCATGCCATTACTATGAAATCCAAAGGAATTAGAAAGATTTATCACTATTTGAGTATTTTTGCAAATATTAGATGTTCTGAAGAGAATAGCAAAGTAGGTTAGAAGCAGAGCACTCCCTTCCCTGGTCATAGGCAGAATGTCAGTCACAAGGAGCAGTGCTCCGGCAGCCCTCCAGCTCTGTCAACATGCTCAGAAGGAGCACATGGCCTCGGGGGCTTGGAAGAAAGCTGTGAAGCTTGTGCTGGAAGCGAGTATGCCAGTGCCCAACAGGAAGCAAGGTAATGTGGAATGGAAGCTAATGAGGGAAACAGGCAAAGACACACACACACACACACACCACCCCCCCCCGCCCTGAAAGTTGGGTAACTGAAAGTTTTTCCATGCCATATTAAATATGAAACAGGAAAGCCAGTGAGCATGGTTATTATGTATCTGCTTGTCTGAGGAACTTTAAACATTAAAATAGCATGATAAAATAAACAGTGAAGAGATATTTCCCTGCCCTGGATAACTTCAGTATGTAGCTCCATAGTGTCATGGTGACAACTTATTCACATCAATAAACTACATGTGTAGAGGAAACAAACCAAAAAACCCTAACCAACTCCATTTAATACCAAACAAGCAAACAAAAACCAGCTAAAAAAAGACCCAAACTGGCAAAATAACTTAAAGACCATAATGATGCAGCAAACCCAATCTCAGTGTGGCATTTTGAGATAACAGGCAAAAATGTAAAGAAAGCACACCACTGCCTGATCAGGAGCATGTGTGACAGGAATGCTAAACTGCCAATAGCACTAATAATCCATGTATTGTCCAATATTCTAGAATTAACAGTCTGACTGGGCAGACTCTTGGGAAAAGGTATAAAGCTTTGCATAGGGCACTAACTATAAAACCATAAAAATATAAAAAGCCTATAAAATCCATAAAACAAGAATATGAGAGATCCACTGAAATGGAAAGCCACACACACCTCTGACAGCCAGATCCCTGGGCTTGCTCTCCAAACCCATCCTGAGGAGCTGCCTTCAGCATCAAAGCACTGCACACTCCACACTGGTTTCTCTTCTTTGTGTGTACTTTTGCATCCCTATGTCACCAGACCTGAGGAAAGTGAGACCTCATTTAAACCTATGGCTTATGAAAAATACTGGGAAATGCTTAAAAAATAAAGCCCAACTGAGGAATACCTTATGGATGCCACTGCCGGAGAATAGTAGAAAAGGGAGCAGTTTTTTAAGTTTAGTTAAAAGGAAGCCAAACACTGAGAACTTTTTCTATACATGTAGAATAATATTAAATATTTAATACTGCCAGTACTCAGATTTCAAATGAATTAACACATGCAATTGTTTTTTTCCTTTATTTGGCAAAAAGCAAAATGTTCTCTAAATCACTTTCTTGAGTATCCTTCCTGCATCCCTTTACTGGAACCAAGGCACCGACCTTGCACAGTGTGATTATCCATGGCCAAAACAAGTGTCCTGGATTTATACTAATCTGGGTGCCAGCTCTAGTCTGTAGGCACATGCGTGTGTCTGTTTATGCACATACCTGCAGTCAGAGAAGCCGCATAGCACCAGCACTGCTTGTGTCACACACTCACTGAGGAGTAAGTGTGCAAACAGGAATTCCCAGATAGAGGACCCAGGACCTTGTCTGCCTGTACAGAACTGCACAGACCTGCTTTGGCACGTGGATAACATCCTGACCAGCCGCACTTCCACACTTCCATTCTGTTTCCATTGTACCCTGTATTTTTTTTCCCTGGCTATAATTAGAGTTAATCACATTTCAAAGTACCAAGATAATTATCTCCATGTCAAATTAGCTATTTCCAAATGAAAAACTAGTCCTGTTTAATTTTTCTCATCTTGAAAACAAAGCAGTGATCCCCAGATCTTTCATGGCATTTCTTTATGAACATCAGGTCATGATAAGCTGCTTTCTGAACCATTGCTTGAATGCAATTTATTTTACATAGCTTTGCATAATAAAATAGCATTTTAGATAACTTATTCAAAGGGCAGATACTAATTCTCTGAAGATTTCATTAAGTCACTCTTTTCATGTTAAATTAATGTGCCAAGTTAATTTTGGAATAAACAAACCAAGATATTTAATTGCTTTGTGATAAATACATACTGCTTGCTTAGAATTTTATCATGCAGCTTTACATCTTAAAACTCCATTTATTTCTCTATGTCTCAAGAGATTTAAATTTATATATTTACTAGTACACACAATAAGATTTATTTAATAAACTGGTAACTCCATGTGCATATCAGACATCATTTTCTCTTTAATAATTGTTTTCCATCCTGTGTTTTCCTAAAAGATGAATAAATGGCAGAAGAGGTTTTCTTGGAAGAAGTCAATTTGGAATGAGCTGACAGGGACAAACCAAAGGACACTGATGAGCAAAGTGGTCCCCACAAAGGGGACCAGTATTTCCTAGTGGGATGAAAATTTGATGACCAGTTGTGCCCAAGCAACACAAATGCCTTGTTCTTAGCCACACTAAGGGCCAAGACAGCACTGCTGAAATTTATTATGGTTTTGAATACACAGGTCATTTGAGGGTCATTGTCACAGACTGCTGAAAATGCTCTTTGGGAATCAAGACTTGCTTGTTTGGCCAGGAGATTTTATTTCATAGTACAAGATTTGCTGCTATTGCCCATGATAATATAATCAACTCCTGTTATTATCATTGGTCTATTCATTCTCCTATACACACTGTTCTGTTCTCAGGTTCAATCAGAAGAGATTTGCTGTAGGAAAGACTTGATTTGCTTGCTTGCTCTCCTCCCAGACAGCACATACATGGAAGTATGTAGGTGGGATACAGCATTTTAATGGTTTTCTAACCCTACACTGATAGGAAGCTTCTGGAAAAGTCTTTAAACTGATGCCCAGCTACAGTGTCCTATATTCATACCTAGCTTCACACCACATGGAACAGCCATTGTGTCACTGCAAGGGAAACAAGTAGGAAAAGGAGGGCATGGCTGCCAGAGGCAGCAGCCCGCAGCAAAGAAATACTCAGTGCTCCCACCAGCAGTCCTTCCATAGAGAGAGCTGCTGTGAGATGGCCAATGGCTCAGTACGCTGCCGTCCCAGTGAGGGAGGAATTTGCTGCTACCTGCATTTACAGCTGCCCGGGCACCTTTTCTTAGTACCAGAAGCTCTCCCGGGATTTGCTAATGGATTGGAAGCACCTTTCTGATAAGCCAATGTAAATACATACAGTAACAGATCAGTAATCATTATGCCATCCCATGGAAAGGGATCAATCCATTGTGCTGATGCAAAAACAATGCACATTGCAATAGTCTATGAAGGTACATTCTGCATAGATAATCTGAAATGTTTTATACCTTGATAGGAGAGGTAAAAGTGACAGCATTTGCTACCCACCAAAAGCAGTCCGTACCACATGACAGCTGTCAGGGTAGGTATATTAGCAGGGGCTCTGTCAGCAGAGAACATTCCTTGTGGGGAAGATGAAGGCGTTATTGAATCATAATGCACACGCAGAGCAAGGCATTACACTGTGACAGGCTGATGCTTCCTAGGAAAATACACTGGTTTAAACAGACCTTTAATTATCTGATTTCCTTACTCAAGTGTGCAAAGTTCTACCCAAAAAAGCATCTCCTTCCACAGCACCTTTCTTCCATCTGGCTGATAGCTCCTATTTGATACTCTGCTGCCACCAGAAAAACTAAATGCATTAATAAAAAATTAATTGTATTAATTAACAGATGGCTTGTTTTTACGTTCCTGTAGTAAAAATCAAAATTGTGCCTATGAAGTCACACCAACATGTTAATGGTTCTACTTTTGGTACTTATTTGGTGTATTTGTTCAGTAAAACCAGCTTCTTCCTTTAATTAATCACGTTTTATGTTTTTATTGCTCTTGCATAAAGCCCGAAAGTAGCAACAGGGAACACATTACTGAGCCGTTACACACTTCCCGCATGACTGAAAGCTCTTACTTTCACCACAGTGCTCTAAAAAGGGGGAATATGATGTGATTATTAATATTAACTATCACTTAGTATTGTGCTTTTACACTGACAGTCCCCAAGTGGCTTCCACCAGCTCTGGGTTCTGTCCTTACCCTGCAGCTCTACCTCTGCTGGCAGCTTGTTCCCCAGTCCCAGCAATGGGAATAGAAGATAGATTTTGGCAAGACTCACCAAAAGAGTCAGGCCTCAGCTCAGTTTCAGAGTCCTTTGTCTTGAGCAAATGAAGTATTAGGGGAAGGTAACACCATATTCAGGCTTTGCACCTGATCCAACAAAAATGAGCACTGAAACGTAGGAACAAACCCAGTGCTTGGGTTTGCCAGCCCCACAGAACATGAGGTCCAGAAAGGGTTTAATGAACACTGCAGACTGTTATTCCAAAGTAACACACTGACATGAAAGGAAGCAGGATGGAGAATATATTCCAGTCGTTGCTTAAGGTGCTGAATCTCAAGGGGACAAAACCCCACACAGTATACTTTAGTCCCAGGAACACTCGAAGAAGTATTCCAGGTTGAGACTCAACACATGAGCAAGCTTTATAGGGCAGTGCCTACATGTTTGCCACAGCCCATCTCACCTTCATACCATTATTGGAAAAACAGTGTTTCCAAGAGTTTTACTTCTCCATTGCTTCTTTCTACACCAAAGTAGGGGCACTAGAAGCATTTCTCTCAGTAATAGTCTCTATGTGTGGGATGGTTAACCAAAACCTTCTTACAGAATCTTGGGAGTTTTGGGAGTTGTCCGATTGCTTTTTTTTACTTGCCCCTCCACCCCTCACTACTCCTTTTTACAGCCTCCCACATCCACCACTAAGTATTCCTAAAGAATGATCTGCTTCCCATTATATCCCCCACAACTCCTTTCACCTTCCCACCAACAGTGTGGATATTTGGACAAGAGCAAGAACAGTATGTTTTCCATCCCATCATCAATGTATGGGCTGACTGGGAGACATAATGGAAGTAAAAAGAAGAGAAATTACTTCAGTCAAATTATTAGTGCTTGCTTTTGTTAAAAAAGAAAACCTCTGAAAATATATCAATTACAATTTAATTGCATTTGTTATCATTTAAAATTCCATCCAATTAAGGTTATCTTTTCAATATACCGCAACAAACTTCCTATAGAGCAAGATTCCCTTCCATTTATGTTCCCTGTTTCTAAATGCTGATACTTTATTGATTACTAGAATTCAGCTCTAGCTGCACTTTTACAAAATACGATGAATATTTTACAGTGGAGCTAAGAGGAAGCCAAACATCAATTATTAATATAACAGAGCTGTCCTTTATCATATCTGTATTATTTACACTGGGGAATTTAGGAACCTACAGCATAATATTTATTCTCATAAATTAACCACTTCAAAATATTTGTTTCCATTCAGAAAAACAACCAGTTTCATAAAATACATTCTCAGAAGTACAAACAAGCCCTCAGTGTCTCAGGGCACTTGGAAGCTCAGCACGCTGTCTGAGGAGGCAGCCTGCAGATCCTTCACAAGAGCAAGCCCTGCTGGCTGCTGTCTGGATCAGCTTCAGCACAGGGAATGCGGCTGCTGTTTTAGTCCCTGCTGTTCCTGCCGGGCTGGTCTAGCCTCGCAGGCAACCAGCAGCACACCTTCACTAAGAGAAAAATGGGTATTTCCTCAGCTCAGTTTTTGCTGTGCACACAGCAAATTCACCAAGTCCTGCTTCCCAGCCCTATTCAGGCCAGCACAGTGGCCATGTCCCTCTGCCTCCCTCACTGCTGGCTCTCTTGTTCTTGCCTGTGTATCTTGTGCGTCTTTGCTCCAGCAACCTGACTTTCCATTAGCAGCAGTTAATACTGGCACAGTTGTATCTGACCTTATGGCCTATGGCTCTGGACAAGGATTCTGTAGTATTGATTTTTTAATTTTTTTTCTTTATATGTATATATATATATATATTGCTAAGCAAGGAAAAATTTAAATTATTCCTCTGACCTTTATCTCTTCTCTTTGGATACTTCACTTGCCCTGAGAACAGAGCCACCCTTCCTCTGCCACTAATTTGGTCACCTGCTGGATAGTCTGGCTTGGTGCAAAGTCTGCCTGGCCAAAGAACAGAGGCTGGCAGTGTCCCACCAAGAACTTCATCTTAACACTTTCAGAACTGTCCCCAGACAGACAGCATCAGACACAATTCCCTTTCAGTATTTAACTGCTACTCTGAAGACAGCTCATATGCTGCATGGATTCTGTGCTTGTTCTTCAGGCAGAGGTGATTTTCCTCCAGTGAATAAATCCTACACTTAAAAGCTATTCTTCTCAAAAATATTCACCAAAGCTGTTTCTGTAAATTTCCACTGTATCATAATCAAGAACTCAGTGAACAATAACTACTTAGCCATTTGCAGCTGGGCTGGAGGCATTCATCATCTTTCCAAAAGCATGCCTATCACTATCTGTAACATCTAGTCAGGATTTTGTCTCTGAGTGAGAAAAAACATTTAACATGTTGGCTGCTAAAAGTTAGTAGATTTGCTACAGAACCATGAAACATGAATTTTGTTGTGATGCTCCTGTGAGAGTACAGCCCTAGCATTTCCCACTGTGGTACAGTCCCTCATCAAAAAGCCTGGAGGGAATCCAATTAAATCTGTGCTCATTCAACTGCAAGAGTTCAGTGCTCTTCTCTGTCTGATTAGAGGAAATCAGCCCATTCTACCCATTAGGCTTCTTTTATCTTCTCCTGCACTATATATATGGTTTTATTTCTTTCCAGTTCTTTGGAAGTAATTTTGGTGCTATATACTTGTGATAAAAACCTAGGGCTAGATTGTACCTAAGAAAGAAAACAAGACACTCTTCCTTCTTTGATTTACTGAGAATCATAGAATCAAGTAGGTTGGAAAAGACCTTTAAGATCAAGTCCAACTGTTTACTGAGGAACCAACACATTCCTTGGATATGAGGAATCTCATCAAGGAGGAGCAAGGAAGACTGACAGCTGTGGCTCGGGTAGGCTCCTCTCCCTAGATGTGCAGAGCAGAAGGCTCAGCCACCCCTGAGCCTTCCAGCTTGTTTGGCCACATCACATCCCAACCCTCCATGCTGCTACATGTGCTGCAGGCAGACCCCTGGAGCTGATGGTTCAGAAACAGAGCTATCCAGAGCATAGCCCCTCCTGTGCAGGTAGAACTGTTCTGCTTGTTCCTTGGTGGGAATCTGGCTGTGCAGAAGCCCAAGGGACCTGGCCCAACCACCAAGAGGCATCAGCAAGCACTCTGCCCTTGGTGTCTGAGTCATCTGTAAATCTAAGCATTGGCAATTTTATATTTACTTCACAATTATCTGTAAAAATACTGAATAATAATACTAATTCACTAAAACACTCACTTGTTGATCCCTCATTAACAACTATTTGTCATCATCTAAGGGTCTGGCAGTTCTTAAAGTACTACACTTCTTTATCAGTGTTGCACAGTGTCAGTTTCATAAGGAATCTAAGCTTAAGCCACCAGTTTATGTATGTCAATCCATCTCTTCAAACGTTTTTGAATTTGCTGACCAATTTCACAGATATTTTATAGTGCTAGAGACCTGAAACATTGTAATCCTACCATTTCATGAAAATCAGTAGTAAAACTGAATAAGGTCTTCTAAAAAACCTCACAAAGAACAACACAGTTTGAGGATGAATTCTTTAACCACCAGAGAAATCCCACAAGGATCAGACTCAAGACAATGATTTCATAGGCAGGCTGGTCACACTGGCTGATCAACTGGAGTCTTGAGCAGTGCTAAGCCAGCAGTTATCAACTGGACATTGAGGTAACTACACAGGCACTTTATACATAAAGCAAAAAAACACAATGTAAATCTACCAACAATTAGGATCAGTGAACCAGAAGTTCTCTTAGCCAAATTCATATGTTCATGTATTCCTCCTCTGTTACTACTCCTCTCATATGAGGCATCATTGACTTCATCTGGACATAAGCTCTTGATACAATTTTTCTTTCCCCCAAGCCCCCCGATTTTTCCCATAAGTCTTGAGGTATTACACAAATGTTTCTGTTTAGTGAAATTTTTCCTTTTCTTTCAAGAAATGGAGATGAAATCCACT